>NW_023591781.1:744814-879322 GCF_014843425.1 Jatropha curcas
GGCCAAATTTAGGATTTTGTCGGGACCCTTCGGAGCCAAATTAGGGGAATTTTTTGGCAGCCGTGGACGGGCGCCCGAGTTGTGGAATGGTTTTGCCTCGTGGGCGAGGGCCAAATTGGAAATTTGTTTTTGTTAGGCCTTCGGCCGAAATCGCAGAATTTTTGGGCGTCTGCGGGGCCAGAATTGAGAATTTTTGGGGGCCTTTTGGGTGGGGGCCGAAGAGGATGGGGATTTTTTTGGGCGCTTTGTGGCCAAATTGGAGAAAGTTTTGGATAAAAATGTAATTTTCTAAAGGTCTCAGGGACCGAAAGATTAAATTTTTCTAGGTGCTCCAGGGACCGAAAATGTGAAGTTTTTTTCAGGTTTAGGCGACCAAATGTGATTTTCAGCTTTGAAATGGAACGAGGTTTTTTTTTTTTTTGTGAAACATGGGAATGCGTGAATGCGCACTACATCACCGTCATAATCTTGTTTTTTTAAAAAAAAAATGATAAGGGAAAAAGAAAAAAAAAAAAAAAAAAAAAAAAAAAAAAGAAAAAAAAAAAAAAAAAAAAAAAAATTTTTCCCAAGAAAACAAATCAAAAAAAAAGGGGGGGGGTTGTTTGTTTTTTGGGGGCCTAAACAGTCCGCCCTAAAGGATAGGTTTCTAGAGGCTAATGAACACAAATAGAGAATCGAATTATTTAAAAGGACCCTTGAACCTTGAGGTGAAGGAAAAATATACCTAACCACATGTGAAACAAAGAGTTTCGCATAGGTCCACGTAAGCGCATAACCTCATGGGCCACCCCCCAAAGGATTAGGGGATGTTGTTGGCGGTTAAGCATGTGAAGGGAGGGGACGCTTTCGGCTCCGTCCGCAGGTAGATCCAAAGAAGACCGTGCCTAGATCAGCGCTACTTGCTATCGCCAGACTGCAGAAGTTTCGAACAGGAGAGGAGAAGAAGATTCATTTGAAATTCAATTTTTTTATGGCAATGGAGAAAAAGGATTCCATCAATCGTGGCAAATAAAGTCAACAAGTTTTACATGTCTTAATACACATTTTTCAAATTAAGTCCCGGGATTTATCAGTAAGTTCTTTAAGGAAAGAACACTGATCGTATTAGGGGTACCCTGCAAAACAAAGCCCATAATAAAATTAGATGCCTTAAAGAAAGCGGCCGGTTAGATTGTTCACAAACAATTGTATCTCACACTGTTATTGCAAATTAATACATATCCCGCAGCAGAGTCCGCCAAACTGTGAACCTCCCCAATATCATATGCATATGGAATGCATGTGACTAAGGACAGAAATGCCGTTGAATGTAGGATCCGCCACCTGTTTAAATTATTTTAGGGTAAACTAGGAAAAACCCTAAGTGAACTCCAATGTTTAATTAAACTCTGGTTACTACGATGAATTATCCCAATGTTTAAAGCAACCAGTACTGCGAACCCGAGATGGATCGAGACTATGTCATACACGCTGATGAACTAACCGACTGATGAATGCTTGCAAGGTTGAATGCATGTAATTTAGGACCAAACTGAAATGTTTAATGTGAATTTGACCTTAGCCCCATTACACGGCACACGGGCGTGAAATCACTCGAACACGTGCTAACGTACTTCCGTTTGGACAATGAAAGATCAAAGTTTCAACGTAGTTCGATAGGCCTTCTTTGAGGGCTTGAAGGTGTATGCTAATGCATGAAGTGTGTGGTTAATGCTTCGTGCTGTTTGTGTATTGCTTTTTGTGCATGAGTGTGTGTAAATGCTTTGTGGCATTTTGTTTACGGCATTTTGCCAAAGGAAAATCGATTGATCGATAGGCGTTCGTCGCCAAAAAATGTTGGTTTTAAGGCATTTGGTGCCAAAAAATGGTTGTCTGGCCAATTGTCGCCAGAAGTCGGTTGATTTTAAGGCTCTTAGCCAAATGGTTGATTTAAGGCAATCATTTGGCCAAAAGATGTGATTGCGGGACGATGTCGCCAAAATGATTGAATTTTAAGGGCCTTTTCAGCCAAAACTGTGTTGATTTAGAACAATCTATTAGCCGAAGAGTGTGTTGGCACGATTGTCGCCAAAGATGAATTGATTTTAAGACCTGTTTGGCCAAATAAGGTGGGGTTTGATTTCAAGCAATTCGTTTTGCCTACAAAATGTGTAATTTAGGCGATCGTCGCCAAAAAAATGGTTGATTTTTTAGGCCTTTGGCCGAAAATTGTTCCATTTAAGGGGCATTTTAAGACCGCAAAAAAATGTCGATTGTTATGGCCTTTGAGCCGAAAATGTGTGTTTTTTAGGCAATTAAGTTTGCCAAATGTGCGATTGTAGGCTGTTATGCCACGATTATCGATTATCGTGCGTCGAGCTTAATCCACCATTTATTGTTGAAACCGTGATTTGATTTAACGGCTTTTAGTCAGACAATTATTGAAGATTATTGGACTTAAGCCAGATAATTGTTCGAAATAAGGCAATTAGAACGAGTACGTTGATTAATTAACATAGGCTCTTTTAGCCAATATTGTCGGATTTTTTAAGGCTTTAATAACCACCGATTATTGGATTAACCGGGCAATTTTTAAGCTTAAAGTCAAATTCAAAATAAAGGTCCAAGGTTTATTCTACCAAAAAATAATGACGTGGATCCATTCTATGCAATCTTGAGATTAATTAAGAAAGAGAAAGAGAAATATGCAAAAATGAAGTGCTAAATTAAATAGGCAGAGTTTTTGTTACATACTTGAATTATTAATCGACGACCCGTCTTCTTAATTCTCAGATTAAGCTCCTCGCCTTAGGAAATATTAATTAATTTTAATTTATTTAAGTTTAATCGTCCCAAGATATTCACAATAAAAATGCAATAAAAATTAAATTAAATGCAAAAAGCTGGTAAAAGCAAAACGCAAGGAGCGTGAGAGGGCGAAGGATCGCCGTCAACACGGACCAGTAGGTGCCAAAAATGGTCCTGAAATGGGCCTATTTACTAGGCATTTTTCGGGTCCCCGGGGTAGCTTACCGCCTGTCTCGGCCAGTAGCTGGCCGCCGAGGAGCTGGGGTGCAGACTGTCGCCTCGTTCGCGGTAGGCCCACGCCCTGGGAGGGCGGTGCTAATCGCCATGTCGGTGGGTGCGACAGGGCCCCGCCTCGGCCGGGGCGACAGGCCCCGCCGCGCAGCTGGCCGGCAGGTGCTCGCCAGGGGGTGGGGGGCAAGGCCTTCGCCCGCGCGGGCCGACAGGCCCCGCGCGCGTTTCGGCGGGTAAGGCCTCGCCCCGGCGGGTCGAGAGGCCTGCCCGCCGCGGGGCGCAGCGCCGCGCCGCGCTTGCGCAGCCTCTGCCCGCGCGGTGGGGCGGCCAGCTACCGCCGAGTTGGGCGGCTGCGCAACGCCGCAGGCCGCGGCCGAACGCGAGCCGTGGCCGGTGTGGCCCACCGTGGCCGGTCGCTCACGGGAGCCTTATTGGGAAGTTCCCGAACCTCCCAAAAATTTCCGGGACCTGTTTCCGCGATCCTTCAGCCGACATTTACCGGACATTTTTAAGTAACCTATTGGCCATAGCTTGCGGTGGGAGTTTTTTTTTCCAAAAAATGGCCTCCGGTCAACGCTGGACTGTTTGCAAAGGTCAAATTTACTGATTAGCAAAGTCAAATTCACTGTAGAAAGATTTTATTAATTCACAGTCCGGGAAAACTGGCCTTTTTGAGCTCAAAATTTGAGTATTCACTTACTATAGCAAAGTCAAATTCACTGTAGAAAATTTTATTATTCACAGTCCGGGAAAACTGGCTTTTTGAGCCTCAAAATTTGAGTATTCACAGCTATTTAGTGGTGTCGTGATGAAGATGTTGGTTTTGGCATCAAGCATGACAAAGTCATAGAGTAACCTTGGTCACTCCTGCCGACACTACGACACATCCAGTAGATACTCCTGTCGACGCTACGACATTGGATTGTTTAGAGGACCAACCTCGTAGATTTGATTTTGGATCGATTTAGCTTTCAGTGATTTTTTTCATATTTTGTATAGTATATTACATTTACAATTACATTCTTACATTGTTATTGTGTTGTGATCTTGATGATAATGCTCATGATTGTAATGTAGATATATGTCAATTTTTGACAGTGGAAAAAAATTATGATTTTTAATATTATTAAATTTTTTTTTGCCTGTAATTATATTTTGCGACCGATTAGCGACCAAATTGCAACCAAAGTATAAGAAAAGAATTGGCGACTGATTTGCGACCAACACTTTTTGCGACCGATTTGCGACCGATTTGGACCGATTTGTCGGTCTCTGATTAGCGACCGATTGGTCGATCGCAAAAGTTGCGATCGATTAGTAAATCGGTCGCAAAATGATTTGCGACCAGCACTTTTGCGACCGACTAGTGTCCTTTGCAAATCGGTCGCTAATTCCATTTAGCGACCGATTTCTCATAATTTGCGACCGATCGGTCGGTCGCAATTTCGCGTTTTTTTTTGTAGTGAACAATCAAACATGGACGGAATCAATCCTCCACCATAGAACATACCTCTTGCTATTAATCCTCAGATTAGGCATTAGCCTAATGTCCGCACATTGCGAGATTATACCACGCCTTCTCTTAATGGAGCTACCTCTAGTATTACTAGACCAAGAGTGGAAGCAAATAACTTTGAAATTAAACCAACTTTGAAATTAAACCAGCAATTATTCAGATGCTTTCCACTTCTATTCAATATGGAGGACTCCCTAATGAAGATCCTAACGCTCAACATCACAAATTTGCTGGAGATTTGTGATACTTTTAAACAAAATGGTGTTTCTGAAGATGCCATTAAATTAAGACTCTTTCCTTTTACTTTAAGAGACAAAGCACGATCATGACAGCAACGATCAGGTTACAATCTTAGTTCCGCTGGAAGTTTTACAAACTGGGGAAGAGTTAGCCCAGAATTTTGGCTAAATTCTTTCATTCTTCTAAAAAACAACAAAATTGAGAAATGAGATCATGACCTTCATTCATCATGATCAAGAAAGCTTGTACGAAGCTTGGGAAAGATTTAAAGATTTATTGAGAAAATGTCCTCATCATAGTCTACCCAAATGGTTACAAGTCCAAACTTTCTATAATGCTTTGTCACCTAACATTAAGATTACTCTCGATGCAGCTGTAGGAGGGTCTTTTGAAAGAAAGGAAATCGATGAGGCATACGATTTGATAGAAGAAATGGCAAGTAACAGCCATTATCAAAGCAGTTTTGAAAGGAGAAAAACTGCAGGGATCTATGAAATCGATGCCATCACTGCACTCAATGCAAAGGTAGACATCATGGTAAGAAAGCTAGACTTACTAACCACAGGTAGACATCATGGTAAGAAAGCTAGACTTACTAACCACTAAATCTGTGAACTCCATCATGCAAACTTGTGATAGATGCAACGAACCACATGAAAGTGGAGAATGCATGCTAGATTCTGTAATTCCACAGACTTTAGAGCAAGTGAACTACGTGATGAACCAAGGGAGGAGGAATTACCCATATTCAAATCTTTACGATAACAGGTTGAGAAATCATCCAAATCTTTCATATGGTAATTCTAAAAACACCTTGAATGCACCACCAGGTTTTTTGCCTCTGGAGAAAAAGTCTCATGATGATCTCCTCACTGCTCTTTCAAAATCACACATGGATTTTATGAATGAAATGAGAGAACACAATAAAATCCAACAAGCCGTGATAAGAAATCTAGAGATCCAAATGGGATAGTTTGCAAATATGATGGCAGCTCAACCTCAAGGTACGTTACCTAGTAACACTGAGAAAAATCCTAAAGAACAGGTACAAGCCATCACCTTGAGAAGTGGCAGAGAGTTGGCACCGTTGAGAGTGGGCAGAGAGTTTGGAGACAAGCCTCAGAGGAGAAAGAGAAAGGAAGAAGAGAAGAAAGGCAACCTAATCATTGATCGCTAGTAGAAAAGGAAGAAGTAAAACCTTATTTCCACCTGTGCCATTTCCAAAAAGGTTAAAGAAAGATGCAGGATGGATAAGAGCTCAAATGAAATTTTCTTGACGCTTCAAGGAAGCTTCAAATAAAGAAAAAAAAAAAGAACAAAAAAAAAAAAAAAAAAAAAGAAAAAAAAAAAACATTCCTTTGCTGAAGCTTCTTGCTCAGATGCCCAGTTTATGCAAAACTTCTTGAAGGAAACCCTGAGCAAGAAAAAGAAGGATTGATGATCAGGGATGCTAAATGGCTAACAGAGAATGCAGTGCAGTCATCCAAAATAAATTGCCTCCTAAACTTAAGGATCCAGGGAGTTTTTCTATTCCTTAATATTGGCAATTTAAATTTTGAAAAGGCTTTAGCCGATTTAGGAGCTAGCATAAATCTTATGTCTTATGAAGTTTTTAAAATGCTAGGTATGAGAGAGCTTAAGCCAATGAGGATGTCTCTACAATTGGCCGATCGATCGATAAAATAGCCTAAGGGAATTGTAGAAGACGTACTTGTCAAGGTTGGAAAATTTATTTTTCCCGTTGATTTTGTTATCCTTGACATTGATGAAGGAAGAGAGGGATCATTGATCCTTGGACGACCATTTCTTGCAACTGCAAGAGCACTTATAGATGTACATGACGGAAAACTAACTTTAAGAGTAGGCCAAGAAGAAGTTGTTTTTGATGTTTTAAAATCGTGTAAATTTCCTATGGACTGTGATGATTGTTTTAGAATATATGTAATTGATAAATGTGTAAAAAACACTCTATATAGCATAGATAATAATGATAATAATTCAGAAGAAAAAGAAAAAGAAAGCACACCACCAAAACAAGAGCTGAAGCAGCTTCCTCCTCATTTGAAGCATGAAGCTGAAAGCAGCTTCCTCCCATTTGAAGCATGCCATTTTTAGTGAGAACACTCTTTTCCTGTAATTGATTTTCCTCTCGCCTAACATGGTGATCAAGAGAAAAGGTTGTTGCAGGTGTTGCAGAAACATAGAAAAGCTTTAGATGGTCAATTATCTGACTTTGCCAGGGGAGAAATTAAGTCTCAAGGCATATGTATGCCAAAAAATCCCTGATGGAAGAACGACTACAAACCTTCTATTGAGCATCAAATGAAGATTGATCCCAACATGAAGGAAGTAGTCAAAAACTGAAATCATTAAACTCTTGGATGCCGGCATTATCTACCCAATTTCTGATAGTAGTTGGGTAAGTCCTGTCCAAGTAGTTCCAAAGAAGGGAGGTATGACAGTCATGACAAATGAAAATAATGAATTAATTCCTATGAGAACTGTCACAGGTTGGCGTGTATGCATCGATTACAGAAAATTGGACAAGGCAACACGTAAGGATCATTTTCCCTTACCCTTTATTGATCAAATGCTCGAGAGACTTGCAGGCTATCCATACTACTGCTTTCTGGATGGATACTCAGGGTATTTTCAGATACCTATTGCTTCGGAGGACCAAGAGAAAACTACTTTCACTTGTCCTTACGGTACCTTTGCATATAGGAGAATGCCCCTTTGCATATAGGAGAATGCCCTTTGGTTTATGCAACGCACCTGCAATTTTTCAAAGATGCATGATGTCCATTTTTTCTAACATGGTTGAAAAGTTCATAGAAATTTTTATGGATGATTTTTCTGTGTTTGGTCATTCATTTGAATCATGCCTCTATAACCTTTCATTAGTAATGCAGAGATGTGAAGATACTAACCTTGTTCTGAACTGGGAAAAATGCCATTTCATGGTTAGTGAAGGAATTGTTTTGGGCCACAAAATCTCACAAGAAAAATCTCACAAGAGGGGATTGAAGTGGACAAGGCCAAGGTGGAAGTAATTGAGAAGCTACCCCCTCCAAACTTAGTAAGGGGAGTGAGAAGCTTCCTTGGCCATACTGGTTTTTATAGGAGATTCATCAAGGATTTCTCCAAAATAACTAAACCTCTTTGTAATTTGCTTGTTAAGGATGTTCCTTTTGATTTTAATAAAGAGTGTTTAAATGCCTTTAACAAATTAAAAAAGGAGTTGACATCGGCACCGATCATTTCTACACCAGATTGGAGTCATCCCTTTGAGCTTATGTGCAACACAAGTGATCATGCCGTACGACCTGTTCTTGGACAAAGAAAAGAAAAGAAATTGCACGTTATTTATTATGCTAGCCGCACACTAAATGATGCGCAATTAAACTATGCCACTACAGAGAAAGAGCTCATAGCTATTGTTTTTGCTTTTGATAAATTTAGAGCCTATTTAATTGGAGCTCAAATAATAGTTTACACCGATCACTCTGCCATTAAATATCTGTTAGAGAAGAAAGACGCCAAGCCAAGACTAATCCGTTGGGTTCTTCTCTTGCAGGAATTTGAGGTTTCTTCTCTTTGCAAGAATTTGACTTAAGAAATTCGTGACAAGGAAAGGAACCTGATGAATCTGGTGGCAGATCATTATCTAGGCTTGAAGTTGGGGGAAGGAAGAACAAGAAAAGAAATGCAGATCCAATCGAAGATTTCCCCCATGAACATCTTCTTTCTTTTGACTAAGGCTTCAAGCTCCTTGGTATGCTGATACTCGTCAAAATTTATCTAGCTTGCAAAATCCTTCCTGCCAATTTTATCAATATCAACAAAAGAAGAAATTCTTTCACGATCTTAAAATATTAATTATTGGGAGAACCGTTTTTGTTCCAAGTATTGCAGTGAACCAGCTCTTTCGAACGATGCAAATACCAGAGGAAGAGATGGAAAGTGTTCTTCGTTTCCTGTCACTACAAATGGAGGTGTGGAGGACATTTTGGAACAACAAGACGGCATAAGGCATGAATTCTTGGAAAGCGTTGTATTACTGAGGGCCCTAATTTATTTAAGGATGCTTTAATTTTGTTCATTTTTTTGTGACAGAAATGCCAAAGAGGTAGGCCAACATCTCAAAGCGACATGAGATGCCCTTGAATAATATCCTGGAAAAGTGGAGATCTTTGACGTTTGGGGTTTATAGATTTCATGGGACCGTTTTCCCTCATCTTACTCCAACCAAATTACATTCTGGTAGAGTGGACTACGATTCAAAAAGTGGGTCTGAAGCTGTTGCCCTTCCAAACAATGAAGCCAAAAGTGTGATAAACTTTATCAAGAAATATATTTTCACACGTCATGGCACCCCTAGAGCGATAATCACTGACCGAGGTAAGCATTTTTGCAACAAATACTTAGATTTCCTCCTTTCAAAATATGGTGTTACTCATCGTGTAGGAACTCCATATCATCCTCAAACAAGCAGACAAGTAGAAGTTACTAATAGAGAGATCAAGAAGATTTTGGAGACTACTGTCGGGCAGTCTAGAAAAGACTGGTCCAAGAAACTTGATGATGCTCTATGGGCTTATAGGACTGCATTCAAGACGCCAATCGGTATGTCTCCATATCGTATGGTCTATTGTAAGGCTTGTCACCTTCCTGTTGAATTAGAACATAAAGCATTTTGGGCCATCCAATTTTTAAATTTCAACACTAAGAAAAGTGGTCAGAAATGGCTTCTTCAGCTAAATATGATGGATGAAATGTGCCTCCACGCGTATGAAAATGCCAAAATATATAAAGACCGAACCAAACAATGGCATGATAAGCACATCATTTTGAGAAATCTAAAGGTAGGACAACAAGTGTTGCTCTATAACTCCAAACTCCGTCTTTTTCCTGGTAAGTTACGCTCTAGATGGTCTGGTCCATTTACAATCAAGGAAATCTTTCCACATGGGGCTGTCGAAATCATGGATGTTGACCGGAGCTTAAAAGTTAATGCTCAATGCTTGAAAGTTTATGAAAACGACAACTTTGATCCAGTCAAGAATGATGCTCAATGCTTGAAAGTTTATGAAAACGACAACTTTGATCCAGTCAAGAATGCCATCCATCTGGTTTAACCCAAACCGGGTTAAAAACGTCGAGCTTAACGACGTTAAACAAAAGCGCTTATGGTAGACAACCCATTTTTATTTCAATTTTATTGTTTGTTTGTTTGTTTGTTTTAATTTTTCAAGAATAATAAAAAATTCTAAAGGCAGCACGCCCTGGTCGTGCCAATTAGCACGGCCGTGCTTCAAAGAGAAACTTGGAAAATGGGAGCCAGAGGCTTGCACGCTCCAGACCGTGCTCATTAGCACGCCCTAACTGTGCTAATCTGCACGCCCATACGAGGTAAGTGATATTTCTCCTGCAGAAAAAAGCGCGCACGCCCCGGACCGTGCCATCCAGCACACCCGTGCCCGTTGTCACCTGGACTTCCAGAGGCTTGCACGCCCTAACCCGTGCTGCTTTGCACGCCCATGTCAGGTAAGTCATGTTTTCACCTACAGGAAAGACGCGCGCACGCCCGTGCCCGCATTCACCTGGACTTCCAGAGAGCCTTACGCCCCAGCCCGTGTCAACTACACGCCCGTGCCCGCTATCACATAGAGGGACAGAGGCGCACATGGCCCAGACCGTGCTGATCCGCACAGCCGTGTCCGACACTCTATTTAAAAAGCACGCCCTAATCCTGTTTCATTCTAAAACGCACGCCCTAGCCGCCAGCCCCATTTTCTCTCGTTTTCTCTCATAAAAAGGCATCAAAACTTCAATTTTCCTTCAATATTTATCATCATCATGCCTCCAAGGTACAAACGCAGCATGTGACATCCTACTGAGTCGAGTCATTGCATAGAGTCGAGTTGAGTCGGGTGACATCCTACTGAGTCGAGTCATTGCATAGAGTCGAGTTGAGTCGGGCTAAACCAAACTCGGTTGGGGTAGAATGGGATTATAAGTGGATTGATTTGCATATCAAAGTATAAGGATTAGGACTTGCTTGCATTCAAATATAAAGCTTGGGTATTAAGTTGTAACCTGGTGACAATTGAGGTACCATTTGGTAAGTTTCACATAAAATTCATTGATATTTTGATGGCCTACCCGTGATAACCATTTCACTTTCCCATTTTCATCTTTACCCCATTTTCATCTTTTATCTTTCATGTTTCTTCATCTCTTCCTTACCTTGAACTTTTCCCTCCCTTTCTCCATCCATTTTCATGTAGTTAAGCATTAAGTAACATCTCTATTTTCTCCAGTAAGTAAGAATTTCTTGAAAGCTCTATGTTATTCACCTTTATTAGTTATATTGTAGATAATTCATAAGAATGCTTAATTTATAGGCGAAGTGAGTTCAAAGGTAGTAGAAAAAGGAAGCTAAAGAACGAGCTCAAGCTTTTTTTTGAGAGATATGACCAAAAGTACAGACTTTTCGCAGGATGGAAAAACACGACGCGCGCTCGCGATTTCATTGCGGCTCGCGATTGTGCCTGTAAACTCTCTGACTCTCATTTGCGGTGCTTTTCGCATCTCGCGAATTTCATTGCCGCGTCGCGGAAATTTGCCTGTAAACTCCTCTGACCCTTCTTGTGTGCTTCTTCGCGCTCGCGACTTTGCATGGCGCGCTCCGGCGGAATTGTGTTTCTGATGCCTCTTTTGACTTCATTTTTCTATGCAATTGTATTCCTTTGCTCCAACTTGTATGCCTCCAATCATTGTAAAACAAAAAAGACAACATTAGAAATGTAAATCAAAAACAACATGCAAGGCATGCACAAATGATGTGAAACCAGGTAAAACAATATGGTTATGAAGTCATGAAAACATTAAATATGCTTTTGTGTTATACTATTGACATACCCGCAATTATGCTCATGCTCCATTGAGGTTAGGTAGAAACCACGTAGATAAGGCTATGTCATGACATAGGATAGCAGATCTGCGCCCCATACAGTTTGGTACTCCGGCTACAGACCGTTGAGTGAATATGATGATATAATGGCCATAGCAGCCCAGTCATACAGTATTCATCCTTTCATCCAGTTTCATACAGTTTTTCTTATCACTTCGGTTTCACTATAACCTTATGGAGCCATACAGATATCTTGACTTAACATTGCATGAATCATACTAATAAACAGAAAGAAAGACCATCAAGGTAAACTGAAAGTATCATGATATGTGTGCTTATACGTGCCATATGTGTTATATAGTTCTTTCTACACATGTATGTGCTTAATTGCTTCTTTTTAAGTTGAGATATCCACTGAGCTTTATTTGCTCAGCGAGTTACCTGTTTAACTCGCAGGTTTTGAGACTGGACCGTAGAGAGTCAGCTTACAACTCTCGTAGGTTTTGGGACTGGACCATAGAGAGTCAGCTTACAACTGCTGCAGTCCATCTTTGGAAGACCCAGTCTTCAGGATAGCTACTCATTTTGATATTTTGATTCTGTATATCCTCATCATGGCATGTATAGGGCACATAGTTGGGCCCATTTCATTTTGCAACTAGTATCATGCCTTGTAAATATTAATTACATTAATACTGTAAATAGCATCAGCATGATATAAGAGTCTGTATCCATTATGATATCAACATGACAGGTCATAAAGTCAACCAGTTTGTAGCGTCTCGGTTCGGTTCAGGTTCGGTTTCATCGGGTTACGGGTGGCGGGAAGGGATGTTACAGGCACAGCAGCAAGGCGCTGATGTCAATCTGTAGCAGCTGGACGCCGCGCTTCATCTGTAGCAGCTGGACGCCGCTCCACCTCTCGATCCTCCACTACCTCTCCACCATCTGACAGTCCACCACTTCCTCCATTTGAGACGGGTTCTTTCGAGCAATTGGAAAGGTATCATAAACTGTTGTCACGTCCTATTTTGCCAAATAAATTTATAGATGAGAATGCCTTTTCACTAGTTGGGCTTAGGGATGCTGTGATAGAACCACTTAAGCGTCTGGGGTGGGGAAATTTTATTGAGATGAAAGATCATGTGTATGCTCCCTTAACTTTGGAATTTTTAAGTTCATATTCCTCAACTATTAACTTTCCAACTGGATGTTTTCCAGATAATATTCAGTTTAGATTACTTGGGAGAGATTTTGAACTTTCGATAAATGAAGTTAGTCACATTTTTTGTTTTCCCACCGAAAATGCGATTACACAAGTCCCTGCAGATTCTTTTGATTCAAGTAGGTGGAGTGAATTGACAGGTGAAAACAATTATAATCCTAGGGTCTCTAAGGCATCCAAATTGAAAAGTCCTGCTTTGAGGTATATACATAAATTTCTAGTTAATACCATTTTTGGTAGAAATGAGAGTGATGGAGTTTTGGGACGCAATGAACTTTATTGTTTATGGGCCATTAACCAAGGAGTTTTGCTAAATGTTTGTAACAGCCCAGCCCATGGTAGATATTGTCCGCTTTGGGTGCCAAACCTGGCCTGAACCCTCACGGTTTTGTTTTTGGGCCAGGGAAAACCTCCGCGGCCAGGGAAAACCTCCGCTCTGGCCAAGCCCAAACACGTCCTTACCAATGTTTCAAGGTTGCCACCCTTTTATGTATAGGACTTCCACCTTGTGCGTAGCCGATGTGGGATTCCGGCCTAAGGTGTTGTGCCCCAAACCTGGGATGTCACATACAGCCCCCCCGCTTAGGGACTGCAGCGTCCTCGCTGAGATTTGGCCCCACTCACCGGGCCAGTAGGGACACAGGCTTGGCTCTGATACCAAATTGTTACAGCCCAGCCCATTCGTAGTATATTGTCCGCTTTGGGTGCCCAAAACCTAGTAGCCTGAACCCTTCCACGGTTTTGTTTTTTGGGCCAGGGAAAACCTCCCCAGCTCTTTGGCCAGCCCAAACGCGTCTACCATGATTCAAGGGTTGCCAACCCTTTATGTATAGGACCTTCCAACCTTGTGCGTAGGTTGCCACCCTTTATGTATAGGACTTCCACCTTGTGCGTAGCCGATGTGGGATTCGCCTAAGGTGTTGTGCCCCAAACCTGGGATGTCACAATGTTGGTTATTGGTTATGTAAAAAATGGGCTCGAGTAGCAAGGGCGAATAAGGGGGCCATCATGATAGGTAGTTTTGTCACACGCATTGCTACCTACTTAAGGGTGTGGAATTCGACTAGGCCAATTTATGACAGTATTGGCGGAGGAAGAGGTACCAGGTTAGATATAGATTTGATGATTCATATGAAAATAGTGGAAAAGGTCAGAGATTCTTACCGTTTGGTGGGCACTCGAGCAGACAGTTCTGATCATGAGGCGCCTCAGGATACCGGTGGCGCTAACACAGAGGAGGATATTCCACCTCCCTTCCCTGGTTTTGGTGTTTCTTCTGGTGCAGGTACTTCTGGAGCTGGACCTTCATTTCAGGGAACCTCCACCGTGTCCAATGATGAGGTACTTCCCCGCATGTTATCCCGAATGGATGTATTTGATACTCGGCTTACAGGCACGGAATCGATGATTGCTGACTGATTCCAGTCAATGGAGATCATGCACGGCAGCCTCGATTCCCGTCTAGACACTCTACAGGGTCAATACCAAGGGCTCTCCGCTCAACTTCAGACTGTGATTCAGTTGCTGTAGCCTCCTCCACCTCCCCCACCAGCTGCTTGATGGATTTCACATTCTTTTGGTTATTCCTTCTTATTTTTCTGTGTGTTGAACATTCACTTGGTTTTTGTTTAACTACTTTGGATTTCAGTTAGTTTCAGTTTACATACTTGAGATTTCAGTTGTTTTTCAGTTTCAATATTTTGGATTTCTTTTTAGTATGTTTCTAACTCTATAGCTTGGATGAACTTCACCGCCCGGCTTCCTTATATTGTCTTAACTCGATGATGGTATTTTTCTCCACTTCTTATTCTTTTATTTAAGTATCCATAATTTCATAAGTTTGGGGAAATGAATATAGCTCATTGAGGACAATGTGCTTAATTAAGTTGGGGGAGGACATTTTATCTAAACTATAAAATTCTCATGATTTTTGTTTTATTTTAGTAAATAAAATAAGGTTGGAATAATTGTGATCAAATTTAAAATTTATCTTCAATTCATTAGCCTTTGACTAAATTAATTGTCTTCAATTCATTAGCTTTGACTAAAATTTAATTGTTTTTTTCTAAGTTAATTGGCTTTTAAACCAAAATTCAAATTTTTAACCTTTAATACTTTCTTTGATTTAACCATTTGTTTCTAAGATTATAAACATTAACTTGTTAAATAAGATTATAAACATTAACTTTGTTAAAATTTTATGATAAATAGATATGTTTTTCATAAAAACTTATTTAACCTTAGCACTCCTAGAACAAATTAGAATTCTCTTCAAGACAAATTTTTGTGCTTACAATTATAAAGAAATGATTTAGGCATTCTTTGATATAAACCTCATATCTAACTTAGACCACCTAAGAAAGTATGACCCTTGCAACCAATTTGAAGCCTATATCAAATTTTCATTGTTCACCTCTATTTGAACCTAGCCACTAAACCAAATCAATTCTGCACCCTAAATGCAACAATGTGTAATTGAAGGATTTTGATTTTATTAAAACATAGTAACAAGTGGAGAAAAATCTATTAATACTAGCAAAAGAGAAAAAGAGGAATACCCCATGAGAAAAGAAATTAGTCAAAAATTCAAGTTTGGGGAACTTTAGCAAGAAAGAAGTATTCAAGGATATTGTGAAGAAACCTTGCCAAAAATTACCTCTAAAAAATTACCTCTAAAGTTTGAGCTAGTAAGGAGCTTAAATTAAATCTCCCTTTACAAATACAAATTGGTTTTAATACAAATACAAAATCCTAATATGAAGCATTTGTTGCATTTTTATTTATCACATTACCTTTTCTTCTTTAGCCAAAATTTTACCCCAAAAACCCCATTACAACCTAAATAAAGACCTTTTGATCTTTCAAAATTATATGCATTTCAATTGTGGAGGGATGACTAATATTGCCTATGGGAGTGTTACAATTATATTCTATTTGAAGGTTAAAATGATTTTTGTAAATTCATATTCTAATTATCATAGAATTAAATAAAGATTGATGATAAAAATCTTATTAAATTATGTTCAATAAAGAGAATATGTTCTATTGAAAATTATAATTTTGGCTAGAAAATAATTAACATAGGAAACACATAATTTATTCTTATGTTAATAATTAGGATATTTATTAAACTTGTGAATGATTATTCCAAACCATAAAACTTTGTGAATGAAATTATTTCCAAACCATTTTAAGTAGCATTATTAGTTTTATTGCTTGAGGGATAAGCAAATAGTTTAAGTTTGGGAAATTTTTTTGATAAGTGGTTATTTTTTATACTAATATTTTATTGGGTAATTTTTGATTTAAAAATTTCTTTACTATTAATGTTATTTAAATCAGTTTTTTTTATGTAATAATTGGATATTCAGTTTTTATGTAATATTGATATGTTTTCATTTAAAAGCTTCCTTGAAACACAACTCACTTGATTTTGAGGAAAAATGTAGGGTTTTTGCAAGAAAATGACAAAAATGAGGCAAAATATAATTTAGCACGGCCAGCCCGTGCTCATCAGCACGCCCGTGCTAAGAGCAAGGCAAAACAAGCAAAGAGTCCGGGGCGCACACCCCAGCCCGTGCCGAGCCGCATGCCCATGCCACATTTGCCCTGGACTTCTAGAGCCTAGCACGCCCTAAACCGTGCTGAGCCGCACGCTCGTGCCCACATTGGAGATGAAGTCCTGACCCGTGCCGCTGAAGCACGCCCATGCTACACATGCCTTGGACTTCCAGAGGCGCGCACGCCCCAGACCGTGCTATATAGCACGCCCCTGCCACAAGACCCTCTTCAAAGCGTGCTAGACAGCACGGGCCGTGCTGAGACCTCCAAACTTCCAGAGCCTAGCACGCCCCCAGACCGTGCCATTCAGCACGCCCGTGCCAAGCAAAGGATCCTGAATTTGAGTCAAAAGTTGCCAACTATTCCTACCATTTTCACAGCTCACTTTGGATACTTTCTTCACATGTCAGTCAAGCTTCAAACATATGCACATGGAAAGCCATAATTGAGAGAAATTGGAGAAGCCATAAATTGAAGAGAAATTTATGGCTTGATTTTAGAGCTTTTCACTCACAAAGTTGGAATTTAATTCATTAAAGGCATGTGGAATGATTTGCTCCCCAAGAAGGTCTAAATAAAAGGGTAAGAGAAGAAGCCATTCCAAAGATGATCCCCACACTTACACCTACTACACAACACTCACTCCAATATCTCTTCTTTCATATAGCTTGTATATAGTTTTATTTTCTTTAGAAGTTAAGTATTCAAGAGTTGTGCAAAAAGTTCAAGGAAGCGCATCCAAGGCCAATTTGTTACTTAGTTCTTAATTTCTAACTCTTAATCTTGTTTATTTCTTTCATTATTTCTTATTGATTTGAATATTTATCAAGGCATTATTGAGTTTTTATTTAAGTCGGCCAATGTTATAACTAAACTCCTTATACTAGGGGGTTTGATGTTAGCTTAATATGTAGCTTAATCTCTTTTCCAATTTATGCAATTAGATTAATTTTTCCTTATTCAAGTTATGATTTATTGATGAACTTAATGCTTCCAGGCAGAGTTTTCCCCTGGATTGATTTATTTCAATTATTACTATTGGAAGAAGGATCTTTGATATGAAAAGGTTAATAAAACACATGAGAATAATAACTGAGAAGTATCTTGGTGGTTGTTGCTAATTTACACGGGATTCCAAGTGACCCATTGCGTATTTGAAACTTGTTAAGGCTGTATAAACAGTATCCAAAAAAATGAAATTATTAAAATAAAAATATAACTTTTCCCTTTACTATAAACTTTTTCCATAGAACTAGAATGAACTTATAACCCAGCACGATGAGTCGATTAATTATCATAAATAATATATCTATAAATATAATTTAAAGTTGTATCATAATATAATGGAATATGACATTTCATAATAAAAGTTTATGTATGATACTTCACATTTATTTACTTCGTATATATAATTCAACTCATAGACGAATACAAATATATTTATTTACCATAATGGTATTGATAATGCTACTTCTAGTAGAGTCTCGTCAAATATTTGTTAACACACGAATACAAATATATTTTTTCAACCAAATAAAGTTGTAAATCCATATATGTTAGTTCTTTTGTCTTAGTTTACACAACTTCATTATAAGTTTTTTAACAATACAAATTTATTGTCAACCTATAATAATTTTAAAATATTTGTAAAAAATAACAATAATGATTAATATTTATTAATGAAATTAATTTCATCATTAATTTATAAATATTTGTAATTGTCAACCTATAATAATTTTAAAATATTTGTAAAAAATAACAATAATGATTAATATTTATTAATGAAATTAATTTCATCATTAATTTATTATTTAATAAAGACAATTTACTCACCTCAATAATGCATTGGTAACCTATCTTCAGGTGGTTACCCCACACGCACAGGTCCATGCAGTGGTATAGATAAGATAGGGTCATCGCACCCCCAATTATGTTGTCCGACCTCACCTAAGTCCCTTAAAGGTGGCAGCAAAGAAAGATCAACATTGTTCTCGTGTGTGGTGAACAATGTGGTGGCCAGCATATAGAATAAGAAAGCTCTAGCCACCTAATCAACATCTAGGTTATTGGCCCTAGGCCCCATGTCCTTATATACGCTATATATACTGTCGTATTGAAGCTTTCCCCCTAGTGAAAATAGGCCTCACCCTAATATACCGATCATGCACACGCTGAAGTTGCTCCTCAAGTAGGTCTCGTAGCTTATCATCGAACAACACGGCGCGACCTCCAAGTCTAAAACCAGTAATAATAGCAAAAACCACTGCAATGGTCATCTCTCTGCATAGAAGATGGAAAGTATGAGTGGAGTCCATTCATCGCTCCATCAGGGCTAGAATACTAACCTTCGAAGTCCTCCCCTGCTAATACGACAATGTACCTGTGAAAGGACCAAATCCTATTTCCTAAATATTGTTCTTCACGTTTTCAAATAGTTGTCATACCATTGACCAACCTAAAAGGTGTTGCCACAGACTTTGGCTCGAGATAAGTCTCATAGTAAGCACATGATTAATTGACATAATCCTTGATGTTTTGTGCATAAATTGCTTAATGACAGGTTTAATAGCTAAAAAATAACACAAAGTAAGCAGTGCTACTGAGAAACCCCACACGGTGTTTCTCAGTGTGGCATGCCTCTTTTTAACAGGGTAAAAGAAACTCCATAAAAGCTTGAGAGAAATAGTGCATGCAATTATGTGAGGCATATGTCGTTACGCAGCAGATCGCCCCAAATCAGCAACAATAAGGTAAAAACCCTAACTTTTTGATCTGACCTAGTTTTTATGAAATAAGAAGAGAGGAAATCAAAAGATTAGGTTGAAAAGTACCTCAGTAGAGAGTTTGGAGTTTTTATGAAATAAGAAGAGAGGAAATCAAAAGATTAGGTTGAAAAGTACCTCAGTAGAGAGTTTGGAGCATAAATGCCTGCCGAATTGTGTGTCAAAGTCACAAAGTCTCCTTATGGCGGCACATGCTCCAATAATTACATCCCTAGTGTTACGGCCCGCATGGTGAGAAGGTGGAGTTGGCCCAAACATTTACAAGGAAGGCTTGCAAGGCTATCAAAAACGGGTTAGCACAAAAGACCCAAAGACTTGGCAACCTCCAAGTCCAAATGTGGTTGCTCCAAGTCCACAAGGTGTAGGCATTATAATACTCACACCCAAAGATATTTTAACGTCTCACCTAACTCTCACCTAACAACCACCTAACTCCATGTAATCTAGGCCGTTCATTGTATGTATGTAAATCCTAGCCATCCATTGAGGAGGTGGAGAGGAGGTGGAAATGGCTATAAATACTACCACTCCTCTCATTTGTAATCACCAAGCAATTAAGCAACACAAGAGCAATACAAGTCTCTTCTCAAGCTCTTTTGTGCTCTCTCTTCTTATTTAGCTTTTATATTTGCTCCATTGTGCTTCTAGGCTAACTTAGCTCGTCCTAGCACCCAAAGGCGACTAAGTACCGCACGGATAGGCAAGCTAAAACCTATCTCCGTGACAGGTGGTATCAGAGCAGGTTCCGTCCTAGGTGCCAAGCCTTTCGTCTCGATCAATGGCGAACAATGAAGTTAATGTGGTTGTTGCTGAGGGACAACAACTTGGCTTTGAAGGGACAACAACTAGAGGTGGTATCAGAGCAGGTTCCGTCCTAGGTGCCAAGCCTTTCGTCTCGATCAATGGCGAACAATGAAGTTAATGTGGTTGTTGCTGAGGGACAACAACTAGAGCAGGCTGAGTTTGTCCGAGGCCGTGAGCCATCACGTACTCATCCTAAGAGGGGGAAATCCAAGGTTGGTGAGTCCTCCACCGACGCGATGGAGCAAAGAGTTAGAGCTCTTGAGCAAGCCATGAACCCTCAAGAAGCTTTTGTGGGTGAACTATCCGAGCAACTTGATAATGTTGTTCAGGAGAATGAAGAGATCACTAGAGCTGCCAAGGATATGATCCTTGAGCTTGGTGTAGCCCTTCGGCAAGAACTTCAAGCACTTGCAAATGAAGTGACTGAGGTACGAGGAATTATCAATTCTGAAGTCAGTGCTCTCCGAAAGGAAATAGATGCTGTCCGTTCTGAATGTCGGATGCACCAACGAATGAGTAGTCCCGCCTCAACCAGTGCCACCACCAGTCCTGTGGTGCATGGTCTGAAGGTACCCACGCCTGCTACATACAACGGAATGCGTAGCGCATCGGTGGTGGAGAATTTTCTCTTCGGTCTTGATCAATACTTCGAGGCCATGGGGGTACCAGATGATGCCAAGATTGGCAATGCCCCCACATTTCTTCGAGATGCTGCTCAACTATGGTGGCAAAGAAAACATGCAGAACGTGAGAGAGGCATGTGCACTATCCATACATGGGAGCAATTCAAGTCAGAATTGCGGAAGCACTTTGTGCCTCATAATGCCGATACCGAAGCAGGGGGAAATTACGTCGTCTACAACATAATGGCAGTAACCTTGATTATATCAAGGAGTTTACTACCCTTATGTTGGAAATCGATGACCTACCAGACAAAGATGTTCTCTTCTACTTCAAAGATGGGCTAAAAGACTAGACAAAGGTGGAGCTAGAGCGGCGTGGCGTGCAAACACTTGACGATGCCATTGCTGTAGTTGAATCCCTACCTGACTACTCCACCCAAGTCAGGACCAAGAAGCCTATCCCTAGCAAGAGTGGGGGAGAGAGATAAGGACAGAGGAAGGACCACTACCGCAGGGAAGTTGGTCTGTCTAAGTCATTCGGGGGAAAACCCCATACCCAATTTAGGAGGAATCAATCCAAACCTCCTACACCTTGCTTCTATTGTGAAGGGCCACATTGGGTGCGAGACTGCCCTAAAGGAAGGGAATGAATGCCATGGTCGCTGAGTCCAGTAAGGAGAAACAGGCGACAGAAGAAACCCATGCCAACTTGGGATTCTTGAAATATTTGAGTTCCATAACAAGAACCCTTCCTTCTAGCATCCCCAAGGTGAAGGGATTGCTATATGCGGATGTAGCCATTAATGAAGAATCAGCTAGTGTCATGCTAGACACAGGGGCTACCCATTACTTTATGGATACCAAAGAGGCCAAACGACTAGGCCTGGATATTGTGGAAGGCAGTGGCACCATCAAAACGGTAAACTCCAAGGTAAAGTCAATTGCAGGAATCGCAAAGGCTGTGCCAGTCAAAATTGGCTCATGGTGTGGTAAGTTAGACTTCACCATTGTGCCTATGGATGACTTTGATATAGTGCTGGGTATGCGCACTCCTCTTCCCTTATGGAAATTCCCTAATCATACTGGAAGGAGTGAAGCCATGCATTATTCCATTGAAGAGCATAGAGAAGTCAGCACCAATGGTTTCTACTATGCAATTCAAGAGGGGCTTCAAATCGGCTAAGAATTACATGGCGACAATTAGGGAACTTAATGAGGAAAAGGAAGTGACAAGCCTTAAGCAGCCCTTGCCAGAATCTGTCCAAGCTGTGTTGGACGAATACCAAGATGTCATGCCTCCACAGTTGCCTAAACAGCTCCCTCCTAGAAGGGAAGTCGATCATCAGATCGAGCTGGAGCTTGGTGCTAAACCGCCAGCCATCGCTCCCTATCGAATGTCTCCTCCGGAGTTGGAAGAATTGAAGAAGCAACTCCAGGATCTCCTTGACGCAGGGTACATTCAACCCTCCAAGGCTCCCTACGGCGCACCAGTCCTCTTCCAGAAGAAGAAGGACGACTCTTTACGAATGTGCATAGATTATCGGGCCTTGAACAAGATCACTGTCAAAAATAAATATCCAATACCTTTGATAGCTGATCATAGATTATCGGGCCTTGAACAAGATCACTGTCAAAAATAAATATCCAATACCTTTGATAGCTGATCTCTTCGATCAATTGGGGAACGCACGATGGTTCTCAAAGCTGGACTTACGGTCGGGTTACTATCAAGTGCAAATTGCGGCAGGAGATGAGCCCAAGACTACTTGTGTAACCCGGTATGGTGCATTTGAATTTCTAGTGATGCCTTTTGGCTTGACTAATGCCCCAGCCACATTCTGCACCCTCATGAACAAACTATTCCACCCCTACCTCGACAAATTCGTGGTAGTCTACTTGGATGACATTGTAGTTTAGTATAGCGACTTCTCTTAAGAACATGTTGGCAAGGCATCTCAAACAAGTCTGCCAAGTGTCTTCGGGAAGAATGAACTATATGGTGAAGAGTGGCAACATCTCAAACAAGTCTTCCAAGTTCTTCGGGAGAATGAACTATATGTGAAAGTGGAAAAGTGTTGTTTTGCTCAACAGGAAATAGAGTTCCTTGGGCATAAGATCAAGGAAGGCATGCTAAAGATGGATCCAGCTAAAGTGAAAGCCATTCAAGAGTGGCAACCTCCATCAAATGTCCCCGAGTTGAGATCTTTCTTGGGCTTTGTAAATTATTATCGTCCCTTTATAAAGGGGTATTCAGCCATTGCGGCGCCCCTGACCCATCTGCTTAAGAAAAATTGTTCATGGCATTGGTCTTCACAATGCCAAGATGCCTTTGAAGAACTGAAGCACAAAGTCTGAAGAGCCTGTCAAGGTCCTGCCCGATTACACAAAGCCTTTTGAGGTGCATACAGATGCATCTGACTTTGCTATTGGTGGGGTATTGATGCAGGATGGTCATCCCATAGCTTATGAAAGTCGAAAGCTAAATGATACCGAGCGTCGGTATACTGTCCAAGAGAAGGAGATGACGGCCATAGTTCATTGCCTACGAATATGGCATCACTACTTGCTTGGTAGCTAGTTTGTAGTCAAGACAGACAATGTAGCCACTAGCTACTTCCAGACGCAGAAGAAGTTGAGTCCTAAGCAAGCCCGATGGCAAGACTTCTTAGCAAAATTTGACTATAAACTTGAGTATAAACCAGGGAAGGCCAACGTTGTGGCCGATGCACTGAGTCGCAAGGCAGAGCTAGCCACGATCAGTGCTAGCACCCCACGAAGCAACCTGCTGGAACGCATCCGAGAAGGGATGCAACATGATGTTTTTACTGGAAACTTGCTCAAATTAGCAAAGGAAGGAAAGACACGAAGATTTTGGGAATAGGATGGAGTACTCTATACTCATGGCAATCGAGTCTTCGTGCCAAAATAGGGGAATCATCGCAAAGAAATCCTCAAGGAGTCCCACGATTCAAAATGGGCTGGACATCCTGGTGAAGCTCGTACAATGGCCTTAGTAAGAGCTCACTACTACTAGCCAAGACTGCAGGATGATGTGGAGACGTATGTTAAGACTTGTCTTATCTGGCAGCAAGACAAGGTTGAACAACGAGCTCCTGCGGGCTTACTTGAACCTCTTCCTGTTGCGAAGCGTCCTTGGGAAAGTGTCTCGATGGACTTCATCATTGCACTACCAAAATCCGAAGGATATGGCAGCATAATGGTCGTTGTTGATAGATTCAGCAAGTATGCTACCTTTATCCCAGTCTCTGCTGACTGTAAGGTTGATGAAGCAGCCCGCCTGTTCTTTAAAAATGTGGTGAAGTTATGGGGACTCCCACTTAAAAATGTGGTGAAGTTATGGGGACTCCCACAGAATATTGTGAGCGACCGAGACCCTCGTTTTACTGGCAAGTTCTGGTGAAAATTGTTCAAGCTGATGGGGACAGACTTGAACTTCTCAACTAGCTTTCATCCCTAGAGCGATGGGCAAACGGAGCGTATCAATGCCTTACTCGAGCTGTACCTCCGACACTATGTTAGTGCCCATCAGCTAGATTGGGCCAAGCTGCTTGACATTGCCCAATTCTCGTACAACCTCCAAAGGAGCGAGTCCACGGGTAAAAGTCCCTTTGAAATTATCATGGGATAGCAGCCTATGACCCCCAATGCCATTGCAGCTTCATATGTCAGGGTGAACCCTGCAGCCCACAAATTTGCAAGGGAATGGCATGAAGAAGCAGATGAGACTCGTGCTTGTCTCGATAAAGCTGCTCGGCGAATGAAGAAATGGGCAGACACTAAGAGGCGGCCAAAGGAGTACGCTGAAGGAGACAAGGTACTGGTTAAACTCCTCCCTAACCAATTCAAGTCCTTACAGAAGGTGCACAAAGGGTTGGTGAAGAAGTATGAAGGACCATTTCCCATCATCAAGCGAGTGGGAAAAGCTGCTTATCAAGTCGAACTGCCCTCTAAGCTTAAGATTCACAACGTCTTCCATGTTAGCATGTTAAAACCTTACCATGCCGATGAAGAAGACCCAGGCAGGGGTGCATCCACACGAGCTCCAACTGCAGTTGTCACTGAATTCGACAGGGAGGTTGACAACATACTCGACTCGCGGGTGGTGCGAAAACGTGGAGTCCTAAACTACCGCGAGTACTTGATTAAGTGGAGAAACCTCCCAGAATCTGAAGCTAGTTGGGAGCGTGAAGACACCCTATGGCAGTTCGAGGAAATGATAAGGCAATACGAGGCTCAAGGCGCGACGAGGACGTCGCGAGCTTGAGTGGGGGAGGGTGTTACGGCCCGCATGGTGAGAAGGTGGAGTTGGCCCAAACATTTACAAGGAAGGCTTGCAAGGCTATCAAAAACGGGATGGTCGAGAAGGTGGGTTGCCCAAGGAAAACATTTACGAAGGGAAGGCTTGCAAGGTATCAAAAAGCGGGCTAGCCTACAAAAAGACCTAAGAGACTGGCAAGCTCGGCAAAGCGCCAAATTGTGGTTGCTGCCGAAAGGTCCACAAGGTGAGGCATATAATGACTTCCCACCCAAAGAATATTTAATGTCTCACCTAACTCTCACCAACAACCACCGTAAAGCTCGTCAGTGTGAATGCAGGCGCGTTCATCTGGTATGTATGTGAATCCTAGCGCATTCCAATTGAGAGGTGGGAAATGGCGTGATAGAATACATAACCACCTCCGTCTCATTTTGTAATCACCAAGGCAATTAGAAGCAATACGAAGAGAATAACAGAGTCGTCTGTCTCAAGCTCTCTTTACTCTCTCGTGCTTATTTAGCTTTTATATTTGCCTCCAGTGTGTGCCTTCTTGTGGGTCCCGAATATATAATGGCACAACCCAAGAGGGGGGGCGTGAATTGGTTTCTAAAAGGAACGTGAACAAATAAATTTTAGGAATTCTTAAACAAAAATTAGAATGTCGTAAGTGCGAGTGGAGAAACACACAGACTTGTGAGAATAGAAAGTGATGGGAATTAGAATATTCCTCACAATGTTTCTAATTACAAAAGATAGAGAAGTCTGGTGCGAAGGTGCAAGCTATGATGTATAGAACAGCTTCTCGCACGACTTATAGACGACATATTGCAAACTGTCTTTATGAAGGAATGTTTTATAGAAATTGAAACTTTCTCATGAAAGTTTGGGAGAAATCAATAAAGCTATGTGAATCGGAAGGTTATTAAATTGTAGGGAAACTTGCGTTCAGCAGAGCCTTGAATCAAATATCAGAATGACTTTATGATGGAAGCCTATCAGGCATTAGAACGATCCTGCATAAAGGTTTAGGAACAAATTTAGAAGACCAAATAGTGAAATATGCTGTTGAAATAGAAACAAACATGTTAGAACATGGTATATTCACTTTATTAAATACCAGAGTTCTAACGGAGTTCACGGGAATAGATAAGACTTATACCATTTTAGAAACATCTGAAAATATTAACAATTTTAGCGGTTTCGGTAAAAATTAAACAGAAGTTTATGAGGAGACAATGTCAAGCAAACTTCAGAAATAAAGAGATCAAGCACCGGGAAATGTATAGTGGTCGGCCACTAGACTCGCGCTACATCCACTCCCCAAGACGCATCTTGAGATCCTCAACCTAAAGATTTATTCCTCTTTTAAAGGTTAAGAGACAAAGCCAGACAGTACAAGGCAATTAATCAACACCTAGAATCTACACCTTTTGTCCACCTAGATTTTACCAAAGGTTCTAGTAACCCTCAACCCTTTCTGTTTTTGGCAGAGTACAGAAAACTCGATTCAAAATCATAAGATCCCAGCACATGGAGAAGGTCGCTTGATAAGCCTCTAACACAAATAGCTTCTGAACCCTAAGCTATTACACACAAAAAAGTTTTAACAGAATTAAGAGAAGCCTGTGCGTACGTATAAGATTACAGCAATCTAAATAGACAGGGAAAGACAACGCTCATATGAAGCACAGGGAAAAGAAGCAATTTTATCAGATTAGAAAGATCGATTAGAAACATAGAATTGTTTTTCAAAAGTAAGTTGTTTAAAAGAATTCTTTCATTTAAATATGTGAAAACGCTAAGAGTAGAAGATGATAAAGGAAGAATGGGGTGAGAGGAGTAAGTTTTGGAGAAGACACCGGGATTGGTTCAATGAGGGAGAGTGCTCTTAAAATGAAAAACTTCTGTACATTCACCAATGTCAGAGATGTGAAAGCGTCCTTTATATAGAGTTAAGAAGGGGCTGTCGCCTTTTGGAAAAAGAGAATTGAAATTAGGAATATCGTTCTTTCCTTCCTTATTTAGAAGATATGGAAAATCTTTTGTTACCAAAAATTTTATTGTATCCTTTTTGTAGTAAGAGAATAAGAACATACGAGTTTGCTTCCTTTAAACAAAAGAATTTGTCGGCAGCCAATATTTGGAAGATTATGATTTTTGCGGAAGGAGCTTCTTAAACTAGAACCGAAGAGATTTCTGCCTGTCGTTTTTAAGGGTAAGAAAAATAATTTAAGAATTTAGAATCTTTCAAAAGATATTTCCGAGAAGAGTATTGATTTTGTAATTACCAAATAGAAGCCATAGAGAAAGATCTCTTTGAGGTTTTGAGGAAAATTAGAATCGTTTTGATCTTTTCGATTTGAAGGAATATTTTTGAGAATAAATTATTTTGAAGAAAACTAATTTTCCGACAAATATTTTTGAGAGAGAAAATGTTTTTGTGCTCATATATGGAATTTCTCTCTATCCTACAAAGTATCCTAAATACCTAGCTACTAGGATCTTCAAAATCTTCACACTCAATGTAGGACTTATCTTGTACGATTTCTTTCCATAGAAATTCTGCATAAAATAAAACTAGCACAAATAACATAATTTAAATTTATTTGTTTTGTATTAATCATCAAAATCCGAGACTAGAAATTTTGACCCTTGAGCCAACAATCTCCCCCTTTTTGATGATGACAAAACCAATAAATTTAGCAAACATAAAAACATGTGCTCCCTCTGAATTTTATGCATATAAGTTCTAACCATGCCAAATGATCTTTATGTAAAGCAAATTAGAACATGTATTTTGCTCCCCCTGAATAGATGCAATAAAACTGTTTTATGAAAATTAGAACTAGGGAGGCATTTTTAGAAAATGATTTTATCCATGGTCAGTAGGAAGGTATTTGGTTGGAAGAAGACAAGAGAGTTCAGAGAATTTAAAAAGCTTAAGGGAATAAGTGAAAGGTTTAAACTTTCAAAAAATTTTATAAGCTTTTTATGGGCTTATTAGGCCAACTTAGGATTTTTAAACTCAATTGCCGCGACACAACTCTTATGCTTGGTCGGCAAGTTATTCTAACTCAATGCACAAGTAGGAACATCACTGTTGGTCACATGTAACTTTTCTCGTTTTGCTTGTGAAGTCACATTTGTTACCAAAATTACTTTTTTGTGCAAAGGCACACTCACAGATATATTTTTGTGAAACATGAGATATTTTCATGGGAAGTCGCTCTTTTTCATAAATTTTTATGCAAAGTAATACTTTTTAGACATAATCTCGGAAAGACTAACCCACAGGTGGTAGGTCTTTCCTCTTAATTAGAAAAAAAATTACTTTTACAAGTAAAAATTACTTCAAACCATCCAAAGGGCACATTTCCAATATCAAGTCGTCCAAAGAACGCATCTTCATCATCAAACCGCCCCAAGAACCCACTTTCACCATCAAGACCATCCAAAGGACACAAACCTTGTCTGCATGGACATGGCAATTTTTTCATACAATTTGCGAGGTAAGTATTTCTTACTTTCGCGTCTATTTTACACTTTGACGACATTCTGCTAAAAGCAAAATATTATCAAATTGGGGGGCAAACTGTAGTCACTTAATTTTACCTAGAAAAATAGCTCAATAATGATAACCGTGTTCAGTAAAATCAGGTCTTATACACTCGATTGAGCCTGATTCTTGATTCGATAATCCGAGTTTAAAATGAGAAAAATGCTACATGTCCCGGCACGTCGCCTCGATTTACAAGCCTCCTAGACTAGATTTCCATAAAATGGGTCCTATTGGTCCTGAGGGCCCATTAGTGGCTTTTTTTTCCATATTGGCCCTAGAGATTAGGTTTTCCACCTCACATTTTTCAATAATTACTCCATCTTTTATAGAGAGGGAATTTTTGGTGAATTGAAAACTCATTTAGCAATAGAAAATTAGGGTTTTAAGATTGAAAACTTTGATTTTCTCTAAGTAAACTATTGGGTTTTTGATAAAAACAAAATCAATCACCAACAACGAAATCAATCATTCGTAAACAAATCATAAGTTCTTAATATCAGATTTGGATCAAGTTCTTGAGATTTTGAAGGTGTTCTTGAGCCTTCAAGTTTGAGAAGTGTTGATTTGCTCTAAAAGGTAAAATCTGAGAGCCTAGACTTGTTTTAATTCATTTTTCTTTTTCTCTATAGGTAAAAATAAATCACTTCTTAAAGGTCTGAACGTGAGGAAAATCTAGGATCGTCGAAGAGCATTTGACTGCTGAGAAACGCCTCACCTGGTTATTATAAATTATAATGCTATTAAAATATCAATTATAATTGGAATAGTTGTAATTATAGAATTAACTATGATAAGAAAACAAACTTAGATTAGAAAATATACAATTAAAACACTATTAAAATACTAATGAATTTATATGATTAATTGATAATAATTTTAGTTCCGATTAGAAAATATACGATTACAACACTATTATATTTTTTTTATTAAATTATATGTGTTTTGTATATAATCAAATATATTGAAAAATAAAATATGGATTTAAAAATGGATAACACTTTGTGAGTAATATAACGGGAAATAAAGCAATAAAAATTTTCCTTTAATAAGGAAGAAAAAAAAATGGAAAACTGAAATCTACATCTCGACAAGTAAGAAGGCATGATGAACATTTGAAGTAAATAATTGAGTGGTGCTAGGGATTGTCCTGTGGAAACTGTGTGATCAGTCAAAACTCAAAACCTTGACAAAAGTAATTTTCCTTGGTTTTTAAACTGAAGCTTCTTAATCAATCATGTGTCTGTCCGGATGTTACATAATATCTTCTAGAATATATTACACAATATGAATATTTGGAAAAAAATGAATATTACTTAATATTTAGATAAAATATCATTAAGGCTAATTTAATATTATTCTAATTAGAAAAATTTTAATTTTATTTTATTGATATTTTATTGATCGATTAAAAATATATAATTTAGTCTCATTCTAATTAGAAAACTTTTAATTTTATTGGTAATTAAAAATATTATTAATGATAATTTAGTCTCATTTATCATGAAGTTGATGTATTCATACATGTATTCGTAAGAGAGCATATTACACTGGACTAGGCATGGCCACGGTTTCAGAACCAAACCGAAAATTTTCGATTCCGGTTTTGGTTTGGAACCGAACGGTTCCGGTTCCGGTTTCGGTTTCTTAACGGTTCCAAAATAGACGGTTCCGATCGTTTCTCCAACCAATTTTCTGGCGAATCGCATACTTTTAAATTTTAAATTTTGAAGACTGATTTTCAAATTTTAAAAATTTGTGAAAATTATTTCTAAAAAAAAATACACTTAAAAAATTAAAAAAAAATTAAAAAATGCTTGAATTAAATTTTTTTTTTTTTGAAAAGACTTGAACTTATTTTTTTTTTAAAAATCTTCAACTGAATTTATTTTTTGTTTAAAAAAGTTGGAACATAATTTTTTTAAAGAGCAACTTTTTTAAAGAGTAGAGTGTAGTAGAGTGTAGAGAGAGTAGAGAGAGTAGAGATTTTTGTGTGAGGAAATTGTAAATGGAATGGAATGAGATATTTATAATAAATCCAAAAAATCATTTTTCAAAATACCCTTAAAACTAAGCTTGGTTTTAATTGTTTGGGAGGGGTAATTAAGAGATTTCACAACAAAAATTAAAAAAAAAAAAAAAAAAGCCGTGCTGCCAATTTGTAACGGCTAGAACCGCCGGTTCGGTTCCTAACCAGTCGGAAAACCGGCTAAGGGAATATATTATTACACAAACACAGTACAGCATTCACGACAAAATGTGTACACATATCAATCTAGCCATACCGACTAGTTATAATGCTCACGCAGCCAGTCACACGATGGATATCTCAACCAACCTCACATTATTAACATCTTCACATAATCACATCACGTGGAAATTAATTGGTCTGTGGCGTCACCGAAACCCCAACAAGCCGTCCTCACACATGGCTCGCCCTCTCATACATGTGCACTAGGGAGCCGATCCCCCATACCTGGCCTACCGGTCTAATCCTCACTTGACTAGCTCTCTCATTGTTTTTCCATTCTCCCTTTTTCTTTTCCATACCAATAGGAGGCAACCCGATCGTCTCCGTCAAATCTAGATCATCAGGCGCACACAACAGGAGGTCACCCTGCGGGCTACCATCAAATCCAGATTATCAAGTGCGCCCAATAAGAAGCCACCCTGTGGTTTCCATATAATCCGTATCATCAGGTGCACACGGGGAGCCGATCTCTCGCACGGCCAATGGTCTCTTAGACCGCCCTCATAAACCCATGGTAACCCATTTCATCCCAACTCCACACATACAAGGCATAGCATTATCACAACACAATTAATCAAGTATTGCAATTAAATGCAAGCATATTAATCAACTAAACATCGTAAGTAATGCAATGCAACAATTAGACATCCCAAAAATCAAAAAATGCAAATAAAATAAATATAGTATTATCAATAAACAACAATTAACAAATAAATTAATAATAATAAACAATAATAATGAAAATAAATAGAATATGGATAATTAAATGAATAATAATGATAATAAATAAATAATTAGAGCACTTTTATTTATTATGTATCAAATTATAGATTTAATCTAAAATAAACTTATTATTATGTTATAACTAAAATTAGTTCTAGAATTCTATCGAATTTCGGCAGAAACCTCCGTAGAAATATGACTATCTACCTGTTTAAATATCACAATAATATTATATATTTATCAATCAATACACACAGCCCATCCGTCGGGCAACTCACAACAACGCCTCCCATCCGCCATATCCATAATCACCAATCATACCCCATCTGCCATCTTCGTAACTCAACATCCACTGAGCTCTTCCATCAACAAATAATCAACTCAATTTAACTCACATAAATACTAACTAAGAATTCTTATTTCCATGTCAAATCTTCTAATTATAATTATAGTTCATGTAATTTATTTGACAATGTTCTAAACTAATTTGCAATTACATTATAAACTAATTTACAATTGCATTATTCTAAAATCCTAAACCAATTAACTAAACATATCCAGATATCGCAATTACCGCGTACTAATCAATTTAATTTATTTACAAAAGATTAAAAATTATTATATATATTAGGCTATTCCAATACCCTTATTTCTTATTATTCAATTTAATTTACTTAATTACTCAATTAAATTCATTAATTAATTAATTCAGAATTTATACAAAAATTGGGAGTTGAGTCTTAAAGTGTACCGATCAAAAATCGGGCAATGATTCCATGTCCCGCGCGAAGAATGTTAATATATATAGTATTGTGTGTATGAAAAATCCGCGTCCATTTATTGGGCTTCACAGTTAGGATGTTTTGCTTTACATCTTATTATGTAAAAATTAATAGTGTACTGGTCAGTAAACCTCTGAATTATTCTCTAGTTATCTTATTAAAAATTATGAATGGACCAGTTTGTCCATATTATGAATGACGTGAATTATACAATATATATATATAATATATATAAATTAATTATCCTAAAACCAAATATTGTTACTATTAATATTTTTATTAGTAATATTGAGTAAATGGAGAAAATATTATGGAACTAAACTAAATAATTAAAATAAATCGAACCGGGCTTTAAAACCAAATTGATCTTTTGAAAAACCACACGAATAATCCAAAAACCTAGTGGAAAACCTGTAAATCGAGCAAGAATCGAGCCAATCTGTGAATTAGACCGAACTGGTTTGAATCGAACCGAAATCATCTAGAAACTGACATATTTTTCTTTCTTTCTTTCCTTTCCTCCTCTCCTTCTTCTCTCACGCAGGCGACTCCCTCCTCCCCCCTCTCCTTCTGTCTCCGGCCACCAGACTGACGATGGTGGGTGGCGATCGATCCCTCTCATGCCGCCGGTCACGTTGCCAGTCCTTCTTCACGTCGATCAGGCCCTCATCGGCGACGACGCGAGCCTCTTCTGCCCAGCGACGCAGCAACAACTCCGACGAGATCGAATGATTCCGGCGACGTGAAGCTTCAAGGTGAGCTCCGATCGATTCCTCCATCCTGTGTGAACGTTTTCCATCCAAGAAATGACAGTTTTGGTGGAAGAAATTGAAAACACCATGGTCGACGGCAAGGAAGGAACTGTCAGCCTTGTTCTGGCCAAGCGAGCCACTAGCTCAACAAACTGATTGTAGATTTGGTCTCCTCACGAAAATTGGAGTCGGGTGGTGGTAACCTTGCGATTTTCTGGGCATTCGCGACTTTCCGGCCACCGTGCACGGCGGTCGGAGGCGGTGGTCCGGTGACCGGCCGGCGACACTCCGGCGAGGCCCGGAGAGACATAATTTTCTTCTCTTCACGCTGATCAGGGAATCATCGCCCGATTCTCAATTGGTACGTTCTAAACTAAATTTTCAATTTTTGTATATAAAGAATTAATTGATTAATGAATTTAATTGAGTCATTAAATAGATTAAATTGAATAACAAGAAATTAGGTTATTGGGTTAGCTTAAAAATATATGAACATTTATAGTCCTTGGAAATAAATTAGAATGATTAGTGTGCGTATTTGAATAGTGAACATGATTTGTTAACTGGTTTAGGATTTCAGAATAATGTAATTGCAAATTAGTTTAGAACATGATCAAAGAAATGACATGAACCATAATTATAATTAGGAGGTTTAATATTAAGATAAAAATTCCTAACTAAATTTTATGTAAGTTAATATAGGAATTTTAATAAAATATTGTTAGGAGAAGTTATAAGTTTAAGTAAATAGCTATAGGGTAATTAATGCTATTAATGAATCACGCTTGGAGGTTATTTAGTTGAAATTATTAAGTATATATGTAAGTGTGATGGATGTTATATGTAGCTTGAAGTTGATGGGCTGTTTGAATTGATTGATCTAATGATTGAAAAATAGGATTATGGTGGATGGGTTGAGTTGTTTTGAAAGGAGGACGGGAATATAGCTGATTGATTGCCCGACGGATGGGCCGTGTGCAATGATTGATATATATATATATTAATATTGTGATATTTGAGCAGGTAGATAGTCTAATTTTTAGGGGAGGTGCTGCCGAAATTTCGCTAGAACTTAGTCTAATTAATGACAAAATTAATAAGTTTATTTATATCAATTCTATAACTTAATACATAATAAATAGAGTGCTCTAATTATTTATTTATTATCTTTATTATTCATTTAGTTATTTAGTTATTTATTTATTTCCATTGTTATTGTTTATTAGTTATTTAGTTATTTTATTTATTTCCATTGTTATTGTTTATTATTATTATCATTTTATTTTAATTGTTATTGTTTATTGTTAAATAGTATTTATTTAATTATTTAATTGCATTTGAGAAATGGATGTCCTGATTGTGCATTGCAATTAACGATGTTCCAATTGTCAATATGTCTGCATCTAATTGGCAATGGTTTTGATTTAATTGTGTTTGTGATAATGCTATCTTTGTTTGTGATTACTTGTGCTATGAATATACTGTGCCTTGTTTGTGTGGAATTGGGATGAAATGGGTCACCATGGGTTTGTGAGTACGGTCGGTAAAGTATGGATCCTGATTATGATGAAATTGTGAAATTGGACCGTCGGCCGGGTAAATGGGAGATCAGCGTCCCCGTGTGCACCTGATGATATGATATGGATGATATGGAAAAGAAAAGAGAGAGTGTAAAAAGAATGAGAGGACTGATCATGTGAGGATTAGACCAGTCGGCCAGATATGGGGGATTGGCTCCCTGGGTGCACACGTTTGAGAGGATGGGCCGTGTGGGAGGATGGCTCGTCGGGGGTTTAGGTGACACCACTGACTAATTTCCACGTGATGTGATTATATGAAGGTGATAATAATTGTGATTGCTGTTGTATTGCCATTTTCCCTGGTGCCACGTGAGATTTTGAGAGGCCATGTGGGAGGACGGGCTCCATCGGGGGTTTCCGGTGACCGGCCACTGACCAAAATTTCCACGGTGATGTAATTAATATGGAAAGATGTTAACAATTGTGAGTGCTGTGATATGCCATTTGTGTGGGAACTGGCTGTGGTGAGCATATAACTAGTCGGATAACTAGATTGATGATATTTTTATAACATTTGTGTGAATGTATTGTGCAATAATTATTATTCATTAATAAACTCACATCTCTTGTTTAAATCTTCCAGGAAGTAGCATTTTCTAAATCCCAGCTATAACTCTACTCCTTCACTGTTAAAAAGAGATTCTTTAATTTTAATGTTGATATATTAAGTAGATAAATGTCTAAAGACTTATCTGTATACATCTGTTAGTGAATTCCGCAGTTGTAGAATTTGTGTGCAATTAGTCGTGTATTAACATAGACGATGTAATTATGTGAGCCTATATTAAAAATATAATGTATTGTTAATTGGGCCCGAACTGTGGAAATGTTGTAATTGATAAATTTGGGCCGAAATTTAATAGAATCTTAAGGTTTATTTTTCTATAATTATAGGCTAAATATAGGCTGAATGTTTTAAAATATTATATTGAGATAATAGATATTAGTGATTCAGGCTTACTAAATGGGTTAGTGATTCAGGCTTACTATGGGCCTCGGGGGCCTTAAGCTTACCTGGGCCCTAGTGCCGGTCCGGCCCATGGAAACGGGTCGTGACATAGAGCGTACCAATTGAAATTTGAGCGACGACTCCACGATCCTCGCGAAGAGGGGAAAATTCTGTCCCTTAGTGCCTCGCCTGAGGCTCACCGGCCGGATGCCGGACCGCCGCCGCCGTCCACGGTGGCCGGGAAATCGACTGTGGCCAGAATTGAACAATATTTATACCAAAATGCTCGAAATCTTATGGGGACTCCGATTGTGTGTTCCATTTGAACTGGGCGTGCCTGTTTTGGCCGGAAACGGCCCCGAAAGTGGCTTCGCCACTGCCATTCATGGTAGTTTCGTCATTCGAGCCTCATCGCCAGAATTGATGGGGGAAAGATCTCCGGGAAGAGGGGAGTCAATCGAAGCATGTCCCTCGACCTCAAGCTGCTGGAATCGGTGTGGATCGCCGGAAATTGGTGAACACGAGCTGTCAAGGAGAACAGTCTGTCTCGCTCCCATTGAAGCTCTTTTCACGCGAGAGGAGGCTGGAAACACGACCACCAGCACCAGACGAGCCGATCGCCACCTCGCTTTCGTTGAGCGGTGGCCGGAAACGAGAAGGAAAGGGAGGTGGAGGAGGTTGTCGCACGCGTAGAAGAAGAAGAAGAAGAGAGGAAGAAAAGAAGAAACTAAGTCAGTTTCTAGATCATTCCGGTTCGATTCGAACCGCTTTGGTCTGATTCAATGATTTGGCTCGATTTTGCTCGGTTTGCCGGTTTTTCAATTGGTTTTCAGGTTATTCGTGTGGTTTTCAAAAAATAAATTTGATTTCTGGGTCCGGTTCGATTTATTTTGATTATTTTAGTTAGTTTCCATAACATTTCCTCCATTTACTTAATAATAATAAAAATAGTAATAGTAATGATATTTGATTTTAGGATAATTAATTTATATATATTCATAATAAATGATATTGATTTTTTTAGGATAATTAATTTATATTATAATTCATACATAGATTAATTGCTGGGAGTTTCATATTATTTTTCGAAAAATTTGAACTGTTTTCCAATCGAAAATTCCAAACACATATATTTGGGCTTGCGGCCTAACTCGCAAACTTTGGACTCAAATTAAGATGTTTGGTGTAATAGCGCATATAGTTTTGAAAATCAGATTTTTAATTTAACAAAAATTTAAAATTTTCGAAAATAAAAATTGGGGTAATTTCAATATAATATATATATATATACTTATATATAATTATAATATATATAGCAGCATACTTGACACTCTCCTCTTTAAGAATTCTTTTTTTTTTCTTTTTGTGCAAAATTTTAAATTTTTTTTAGTTCATTTTTAAACATTTCTTTTTTTATATCTAATCTAATATATTCCTATATCTAAAATTTTAAATAGTTAATGCTTTAAAATTTTTGAATTTTGAAAATAAAATTTTAAAACTTTTAAAATTTTTTTCCTATTTATTTCTATCTATAGAAGCATTCCTTTTTTTATTTTTTTTTCTTTTGCTTTTCAATTGTGGTTGTTGCTTTCTTTATTTATTTCTTTATATATATGTGTGTGTTAATTTATTATTTAAATATTGAAATTACATCTATTTATTATATTTAAAATTAATATTCATTTACAAGGTCCACGACCCGATTCCATGGGCCGGACCGGCACTAAGGGCCCAGGTAAGCTTAAGGCCCCGAGGCCCGTAGTAGAGCCTGAAACATTAGAGTCTATTATCATCGGTCTAATTAAATTAAAAAAAATAAACTTCAATATTTTGATTATTTCCTGCTGCGGCAAAGTTTTATCTTCTACATTTTCACAGTTTCCGAGCCCCATTACATATAACACATTTTTAAATATGTGGGCTAACAGAATTACTTCATCTATATTACTACACGACTAGACGTATGTAAATTCTACAACTGCGGAGTCACTAACTGTTTGTTATACATAGCTTCTTGTACATATAATTACATAGCAAAACAATTATGGAACTGGGAAAACTTCTTAATAATCCTGCGACGAAGATAACATAGTTTAACCCGAATTAAAGAGAAACTACTTCCTGAAAAATTTAAGCAATACATGTGAGTTTTCTAAGGAGTAATAATTATTACACAACACACGCAGTCACACAATGTGTACACATATTAATCTAGTCATCCGACTAGTTATATTAGTCCATCCGAGCTAGTTATTATGCTCACTGCAGCCAAGTCACGACAAATGAGCATATCATCAGCACTCACAACATAAAAAGGCATTCTTCAATATAAATGCCATCAACGTGGAAATTAGTCAGTGGCGGCCACCTGAAATACCCCCAACGGACGCCCGTCCTCACAACAGGTTGGGACCACTCTCATACATCGTTGCACCAGGGAGCCGATTCCCCCATACGGCCAACTGGTCCTAATCCTCACTGACCAGTCCTCTCATTATTATTTTTTCCATTCTCACGTCGTTTCTCTTCACACCAACAGGAAGGCAAACCCGGTGGTCCCTCCGATCCAATCTAAGATCATCAAGTGCTCACAACAGGAGGCCACCCTGTGCGGGCTATACACAAATTCTTAGATTATCCAGGTGCGCAAACAACAAAGAAGCGCCATCCTGTGAAATTTCCATATTAATCTATATCATCAGGTGCACAAGGGGGGCGCCGATCCTTCCCATTTTCCCGGGCGACGGTCGGGATAAATATCAAATCATAATCGGATCCATAATCCAGACCGTCCTCGACAAACCCATGGTGGTCCACTTCATCCAATTCCACACAAACAAGGCAACAACATATTCACAGCACAGGTAATCAAACAATGCAATCAAGATGCAGACATATTGATCAGTTGAGCATCATAATGCAATGCACAATTAGGCATTCATTCTTAACAATACAATTGAAATTTAATATCAACAAATAATGCAGCACAATATGGCCATAATGCATGATAACATTTAGCCGTGAATGCATGAATGCAGGCGGATGATACTAGTTATCTAACAACTACTCACAGTTCTTTATTGTCCTTTAGAAGGACTGTCTTTTTAGCCGAATGCTTCCAGCTTTTGTCCTTGCATTTTGTATTTTATAAACCTTTAAAATAAACAAGAAAATTCTAAATAAGCATTTTAATTCAAAAACTTATATTTCACATTCTTTTATTAATTTTGGTTATCAGCCATTTAATTCACTTATTATACATGCATATATATATATTGGGTTTTTCTCATTTATATATTTATTTCAAATTTATTATTTATATATAGAGCGTTTAGTTATTCGTCAAGTAATGTTCTTATACAATGAAGAATAATACATGTGACAATATAATTTTAATACCAATAATAATTTTACTCGCACTATCTTTTAAGAGTTAAATGTTTTATCGAATTTTCAACGGCATTTCCCTTATAACTGTACTACCCAATTAATCAAAATTCTCACAAATCCACACACAGCTCATCCGTCGGGCAATTCACATTAATCGATCCCGTCCACCATAACCATCACATATTAGTCATCCATCATACATAGGCAATTGATAATCCTATCGCCAATTGATTTTTTTTTTGAATTTTCATAATATCGTTAATTATTTAGATATAACATATATTGTAATCTCTCTTATTTATACTTCTTAAAATCCTGGAAATTAACTTATATAATTATTACCTAACATTCATATTTCAATATCAATACTATGGTTACATTTAATAATATTCAATTTAATTCACTTAATTCCTCGATCAATTCGTTAATTAATTAATTTGAGATTTATTCAAAAATTGTAATTTAATTTCATAAATTATCCAATTAATTAATTAATTCAAGTTATAAATTTTATATCGAAAAATGGACAACTAAGCCTTACAATGTACCGATGGAAAATTGGATTTGATTTCCGTGACCCGCGCGCAGAGGAGATCATTCTCGCCGGCCGGTCACCGGACCGCCGCCGTCGCCGCCGTGTACGGTGGCCAGAAAACGTAAACCGCCCAGAAAATTGCAAGGTCACCACCATCCGACTCCAATTTTCGTGGGGAGTCCAAATCTACTATCACTTTGTTGAGCCAGTGCCTCGTTTGGCCGGATCTAGCTCCACAGCCACCTTCAAACCGCCGTCCATGGTGGTTTATCAAAACTCAAGCAACATCACAAACTAAGACCATAGAAGAGTTCATCTCGACGAGAGGAGCAAGATGGAATGCTTGGATGTCGACTTCCATGGCCGGTGGACGGAGATCGTAGTGAGCAAGAGAGGAGAGGTTGTCACGCGAAGAAGAAGGAGAGAAAGGAAGGAGAGAATGGGGGACTCTTTCCGCGTGAAGGGAGGCCAGAATCGTGGTCGTTAAGGCTTTAGGAGGCAGTCGCCACCCACCCTGGTCGTGCAGTGATCGGAGAACATAGAGGGAGAGGGGAGAATGGAGGGATCGCGTGCCTGGAGAAGAAGAAGGAAAGAAAGGAAAAGAAAAAAAAGAAAAAAAAGAAAGAAGGCTAACGCTTCTAGACCATTCCGGTTCGATTCGAATCGGTTCGGTCTAATTCAATGATTTGGCTCGATTCTTGCTCGGTTTCGGTTCTTGCCCAGTTTGTAGGTTTTTCACTTGGTTTTCGGATTATTCGTGTGGTTTTCTAAAAATCAATCTGAGTTTCGAGTCCGGTTCAATTTATTTTAATTATTTAATTAGGTTTCATAACATTTCCTCCATTAACTAAATAAAAAAAAATAAAAATATAGTTAGTAATCATATTTGATTTTTTTAGGATAATTGGTTTATATATATACATAATAGATTAATTGCTGGACTTTCATATTATTACTCAAAAATTTAATTGTTCTCAATTCAAAATTTCGACATTATATTTGGGCTTACTCAAAAATTTTAATTATTCTCAATTCAAATTTCGACATTATATTTGGTGCTTGGGCCTAAATTTGCAAAACTTGAACTCAAATTAAAAAAATTGTTTTAAAATTGTTCACTATTTACGGCCCATACCGTCAAAAATTCAAATTTTTGATTTAATAAAAATTCAAAAGTTTCGAAAATAAAAATTCAGGGTGTTTCAGTGTGTGTTCATTTATTATTTAAATATTAAAATTACATCCAATAATTATATTTAAAATTAATATTCATTTACAATCAATATCAATACTTCAATTTTTGAATTTTCTTTTTTCTTTTTTTATTAAATCATTTAAGATATTTTTTTACGTTTTATATTTTTTTAAGTTTTACTCATTTAAAATAATTAGCTATATTTAATGCTAGAAATATCTCCAGCTTCAAGACAAAAGAGTAAAATCCAAAAGTTGTTTTAAATTCACTAATAGCAATTCAATTTATCTCCATAAAAAAATTACGAAATCAAATAAAATACAAATATTTAAAACAACATAAAAAATATTTAAATGCCAAAATAAAATTATCATACGATCTCAACACCATGCTGCAAAATAAAATATCAATTTAATTAGTATATATATACATATTGCAAAATTCACATTAATTATAAATTTAAATTCAACAAATCGATCAAAACCTATTATATATTTTTTCTTAAAATCATTACATTTTACTTTTTTTCTTGGCTGCTATATGGATATTAAAAATACATATGGACATTTGGAACTGGTTTTGCTTTGGATAAAAAATTAATTAAATATGTAAATTCAGTAGTGACAGACTTGAATTGCTACTCGCATAACTAAACTTTCTTGGTCTTTTGAGTGATTACTTACAAAAAGAAGCTCAAGAATAATTATAATTATTATATAAATATTTTTAATCAATATAATCCATATGCAACGAAATTGCTTGAGAGGTTAAAAATTATAATTATTATAATTATTATATAAATATTTTTAATCAATATAATCCATATGCAACGAAATTGCTTGAGAGGTTAAAATTGAAAAATTTAGAATACAAATCAAATTCAAATACTTAGAAATTATCAAATCATTATGAACTAAGTATTTTAGGTTTGGATAGAGAGACCTAAGTTTCATTTTTTTTTTTCTATCTTTTGAAGTTTTTTTTTTTCTATCTTTTTCGTTTAGCAATCGTGTCAATGAAAAACCAAATAAAAAATTATTCCGCAATTAAAGATAGAAAGAGAGAATCATAAACGAAGAAGGAAAAAATATATCAAAAAGCTAATATTACCTTAGATGATTAAAATAAATTCCCATGCCTTAGAATATGAAACAGAAGAGGATACAAGTTTTAATACACAACAAATTAACAATGGCAACAGCAATCCACAAACTCATATAATACAGTCCATTAGCAAAATTAAATATGAGAAATCAAAGAAAAAGAATTAGAGTACAAGTATCTATTGAAGCTTTTACAACTTACATTGGAGTTTGTGTTCACTTTTACATCAACTGTGATATTCTTGTTCTTCAACTGACTGCTTACATCCACCAAAAACAATTAACCTTAACTGTGATATATGTATAAATCTCAATAGAAGAAAAAGCAAAACTTGACTTGCAAGCCAATCTCCACTAAAATTGGCTTCTCTAAAGGCATGACAAATGGTGATTTCCTCTAAGAGTGGAAAATGAAAATTGGATAGACTGCACAAGCTACACCACAAATAAAGAAGGCTATGAACAATAATCATCTTAACAATAATCATGTTACCACACTCCACCTGAATAACAGTAAATCCACGGCTATGAACAAATATTATGTTAAATCTAAATCTTAAAAGAATTCTTTTAAGAATTTTATTAATAACTTTATCATTATTATTGGCTAAAAATAAAATAGAAACTTGTTAAGGAAATCAATCGAGAATATTTAAATCAAATTAGGAATTTTAATATTAAAATTAAATAATTTATAGAATAAAATTATTTTCTAGGCACGACACTTCATACTCTAATAAATATTAAAATAAAAAATATATTCATCTTGAAAATATAATAAATAATAGATTACTATTGTGAATTTGACGTGAGACTATATATATATATATAAAAGTAGAGAAGTTTATTTTAAATGACAGCCTAGTTTAAGTCTCTCAAATTGCCAAGTGTAAGGAAAAAATTTATTTAACACAATTGTAAGCAGATAAATTATTTTATATTTTCAGATAATTCCATACAGGAAGGGAAGAAAAAAGAAAAGAAAACTAAACTAATATTAACAAGCAAAAGCTATTTTATTTGGAAATAAGAAATGAATTTAAGGGAAAATAATTCTAGTAATTTTCTCTTCAAATTAGAAGGAAAATAAAAAAATATAAAAATTAATTTGTGGAGAAAAATTAATTTTATTTCTTTTCTATCCAAAAAATTAAGCAACATAACTTTTTTTCCGAAAAAAAATCTAGTTCCTTCTTTATTTTCTTTTTTTTTAAATTTAGTTTCAAAAAATGTTAGTATCAACGAATTAGCTAGATCTTTTTTTAATTTATTCTCTGTTCATGAATTTTTTTTAATCGAATAAACTCTCCATCCCGTTTAAAGTTACACTTTCACGAAAACTGATCATTGGAAGAATTAGCTTCTAATCCTAACTTTTTACTCTCTGCGTTATCCTTTCTCTGTACGTTTTTGAAACACCCTGAATTTTTATTTTCAAAACTTTTAAATTTTTATTAAATCAAAAATCGCAAATTTTGGCCGCGTGGGTTGCAATTGTAACATAGTCCCAATTGCAATTGTAACATAGTCCCAATTCGAGCCCAAATTTTCGAATTGGGCCTAAGCCCAAAACAGTTCATTCGGGAATTTTCGATTTGAGGACAGGTTAAATTTTCGAGAATAACGTGAAACAACCAAGATAAATCTATTCTATATATAATATTATTGAATTTAATTTATTCTAAAATTTAAAATCATTACTATTAATACTTGTAATTATAAGTAAGTGGAGGAAAGGTTGCAAAACATAATAAAAATAATTAAAAAATAAATCAAAAAAACGGACCGGAAATTTAATTCGATTTATCGAAACCACACGAATAATAGGAAAACAACTCGAAAACCGAACAAAATGAGACCACTAAATTGTTGAGTTGGACCAAACCGGTTCGAATCGAACCGGAATGGCCCAAAAGCCCAATTTCCTTTCTTTTCCTTTTTCTTCTTTTCCTTCTTCTTCTCCTTTTTTTTCCTCTCGCGCGACAGCCTCTCCTCTTCCCTCTCCTCTCCGTCTCGTTTCCAGCCACCGTTCAGCGAGAACGAGGTGGCAGTCGACTCGCCTGGCACTGCAGATCACTCTTCCGACCTCCTCTCACATGAACGGAGCTTCAGTGGCGCGGATCGAGCTCGTTTGCTCCGACAGCGCTACTCTTCGATTTTCCGGCGAATCTCATCGATTCCGTCAGCTTCAGGTGCCAGAGATGGTCTCGATCGACTCCTCTCCTCCACATAAACAATTCCCCTCCAGTGATTTGTGATTTTGCTTGAGTTTTGATGAACCACCATGGACGGCGGCTTGAAGGTGGCTGTGGAGGTTGATCCGGCCAAACGAGCCATTGGCTCAACAGCCACTGCCTCATCAAACCGATGGTGGATTTGAACTCCTCGCGAAAATTGGAGTCAAGTGGTGGTGACCTTGCAATTTTCTGGGCGGTGGGCGGTTTAGCTTTTCCGGCCACCGTGCATGGCGGCCGGCCGGCGGCGGTCCGGTGACCGGCCGGGGACACTCCGGCGAGGCCCGGGAGACAGAATTCTCTTTTCTTCGCGTTGAGCATGGAATCGTCACCCGATTCTCAATTGGTACGTTCGAAGACTCAATTCTCAAATTTTTTTTTTTTGCATATAAAGCATCAATTGATTATTAAATTTAATTGTGTTATAAATGTCAACATTTAAATTTATGGGACATTTTAGTTAACTTCGAATAGGTATTTAATCGAAGGACTTTGACTTTGATATATTAGGTTGGAAGCTTGTGAATTTAATTGGGAAATTCATAAGAGAATTGGAACTTAGGATTTATTTGTTAGAAATTGTGATTATATTAAGTACATAATTTAAAAATCACTATTCAACCTAATTAATATATTTAATGTTGAACTTCTAGGACATAAGTCATTGTGGAATAATTGTCGTAAGTCGAAACGTGAAGGACAAATTGGAAGTAATTAGTCAGATAATTAGATGATCGAAATTAAATAAACAGTAGTTACAAATAGTTATTAGTTATTATTAAAAGTGAGTTTTAACAACTTAACAATTTTAATTAATCAATAAGTTATTAGTATTGGTTTAGCTTATGATTTATACAAATAATTTTGTATGAGTATTGTTGGAACAGGTTGAATTTCGTTATATTTATAAACTGTGGTTTAGAGATAGTTGGGGTGTAATTTGATGTTTAAGGAGGAAGGGAATTCAATCTGTTTGATCGCCCGACGGATGGGCTGTGTGCATTGAATGATAAATATATTATAATATTGGTGATATTTTGAGCAGGTAGATAGTCCAATTTTAGGGGAGGTGCTGCCGAAATTTCGATAAACTTAGACTAGTTTTTAATTAACAATATAATTATAAGTTTATTTAGATTAATTCTATAACTTAATTCATAATAAATATAACTTAATTCATAATAAATAAAGTGCTCTAATTATTTTATTATCATCATTATTTATTTAATTATTCAATTACTTATTTATTTTCATTATTATTGATTATTATTATTATTATTATTTGCTCTATCGTTGCCGTTTATTGTTAATACTATTTATTTATTTGTTTGCATTTGAGTATGAATGTCTAATCGTGCATTGCATTCCGATATATAACTGATCAATATGTCTGCATTGAATTGCAATGTTTGACTAGTTGTGTTGTGATAATGCTATGCTTTGTTTGTGTGGAGTTGGGATGAAGTGGGTCACCATGGGTTTGTGAGACTGTTTCTGTTATACGCCGTTACCGTTATGTGGGATTCCTGATTAAACCGTTACCGGTTATATATACCGTTACGTTACATGGATCCATTACACGTTACGCCCGGGTAAATGGGAGAGATCGGCGCCGTGTGCACGCTACCGTTTACCGTTACCGTTAAACGCACGGTTGGCTTTCCATCCGTCGTTGCGCACCGGACAGTCTAGATTTGATCGCTGCCGCAGGGTGGCCTCCTGTTGTGAGCGCTTGATGATCTAAGATTGGATGAGACCACCGGGTTGCTTCCTGTTGGTTTATGAAAAAGAAAGAGAGGATAGAAAAACATGAGAGGGCTGGTCAACGTGAGGATTAGACCGGTCGGCCAGTAATGGGGGACGGCTCCCTGGTGCACACGTGAGAGGATGAGCATGTGGGAGGACGGCTCATCGGGGGTTACGGTGCACTCCACTTGACCAATTTTCCACGTGATGTGATTATATGAAGATGTTAATAATTGTGAGTGGCTGGTGATATGCCAATATGTGTGACTGGCTGTGTGAACATATAATAGTCGGGATGACTAGATTGATATATTATATCATTTGTGTTGAATGACGCTGTGTTGTGCAATAATTATTATTCTTAACACAACTCACAATCTCTTTTGTTTAAATCTTTCCAGAGAAGTAGCTCTTTCTAAGTCCCAGCTATAATCACCTTTCACTGTTAGAAAAGAGTTCCTCTAATTTTAGTATCGATCTATTTAAATAAGATAAATGTCCCGAAGACTTCATCTGTAATTCATTTTGTTATGACTCCGCAGTTATAGGATTTGTATTTTTAGTCGTATATTATTATAGATGAAAATCATTCTGTGAGCATTATTATAAATATTGTATTGTAAGCAGGGTAATTTGTAAAGTGTTTAAGATTTTTTTAAATTTGGGCCGAGGTTTAAATAGAATCTTGCGGTTTTATTTTCCAATCAGTAATGGGCTGAATGTTAAAATATATGAGAGTAGTAAAATTTTTTAGTGTTTGCAGGCTTACTACGGGCCTCGGGGGCCTTAAGGACCATTAAGAGAGAACTTACAGACAAAAGGCCAGAGTGAAGAAACATAGATCTGTTGTTACGGTGAGAATCAAATTGCCGCAACGAGGTAATCACTAGCTGTGGATCAAGGTAGGCATGGCCGGTTCAGTGAACCGCTGGTTCGAGATGTTTAAAATTTTGAACCGGAACTGACCCTTGAACCTCTAGTTCCGGTCCGGTTCCGGTTCCGGCACAGTTCCGGCGAACCGACAGTTCGAATTACGGTTCCGATTCGGTTCCGGCATTACGAAAATTTTTAAAAAAATAATAAAATTTTGATTCCGAATTCATAAATAAATAATAATTTGAAAATGTTTAAATTTTATTAACTAAATAAATTATTATAAAATTTTAAAAGAAAAACTTCTATTAACTAACTTAGAATTATTATTATATTAAATTTATTAAATTTACAAATTTTGCTAATTTACTAATATAAAACTATAAATGGAATTAAAATAATTGGATGAGTTGAAAATTATTATTTTCAATACTAAGAAAATTAAATTTTTAAAAAATCAAATGAAGTAAATTGTATGAATGGAAAAAATTGAGATTTAGAGAAAGAAATTTGGACATTGGATGTAAGAAAAATAAAAACTAAACAATGAGTAATTTCAAATATTAGGAAAATAAAGCCAACTAGAAAAAATAATGAACTATGGAAATTTGAGAGAATTTTGATTGAAATAAGAGAAGAGTTAGGATATAATTGGATTTGTGAAATAAAAAATCATCAACTCATCATTATTTATACATGTTTCTCAAGTTATTAGTTTTCCAAAGTGGTCCCTTATAATGAAAATACAGCTATATTTTGTTAGTAAATTACAGTAAATAAATAAATAAATTATTAAAAATGAATAAAATTTATTTACCAAAAAATAAATAAAAAAACACCTATTATATAAAAAACTATCCGTTACACACTTTTTTTGTACACTTGAAAGTATTTTTTTTTATATAAATTAACTATTCATGTACCATCTCTTATATAAATTAAGTCAAAAAATGTGTATTTTTTTCACTACTTTTTATAACTTATGTACCATTTTACTTCACTTCACCACAAATCAAATCAACTACAATCAAATCAAGTGATATAAATTTGTTTATAAAAATTTTAAGCTACAATTTTTTTGTGCATCCGGTTCGAATCGGACCGGAACCGCCGGTTAACCGCTGGTTCCGGGCCGATTCCGGTTCATATTTTATAACCGCTGGTTCCGGGCCGATTCCGGTTCATATTTTAACATTGACATAAACTTTAACCGGCCCTTGAACCGCCGATTTCGGTCTGGTTCCAGTTCATCTATAGTACGGTTCGGTTTCAGTTAGAACCGAACCGGTGGCCATGCCTACCTATTCTTATATCTTCTAATCCCAACACTTTCCATATAATATCTATATAATAATATATAAAAGGAGAGTAGTTTATTTTATATAGTTGCCAAGTGTAAGTAACACAATTTGCCACTTGGCAGTAATTTAGATTATAGAATGATAAATATTAGAATTCTAAATTCTAAATTAAGTTGGATGGATTTTTTTTTTTAAAATTAAGTTTATTGATAACTGAACTGATCAATATGCAGGCTAGAACTAACTCCTCCCATTTCAATTTATTTATCATAGTTTTCATTAAAAAAGTCTTTCTTTAATGGAAAATAATTTTAGGATATGGCAAAGACGAATAACTTATCAAGACTATCAAAATATGTTTTTAGTTGTAACGAAAGTTATTTTTTATCATTCATTAATAAAAAAAGACACAAAAATAAATTAAACAAAAGATTAAATTTCTTGGATTAGAATTCTTCCTTAGAATTTCCTTCTAGATGCTTGCGAAGCTCCTGAACGTCGAAACAAAAGCTGAGAACGGGCAATAATAAAGAGGGTCCTATTAAGGACAATAAAGAACTGAGTAGTGTTAGATAACTAGTATCATCTGCCTGCATCTTTGCATTCATGCATTCACGACTAATTGTTATCATGCATTATTTTGTTGAATTGCCATATTATGATGCACTATTTGTTGCACTATTTGTTGATATTAAAAAAAATTGTTTGATTACTTGTGCTTGTAAAATTAAATTTGCCTGAATGGCCGCCTTGCTTGTGGTGAAAATTGGGATGAAGTGAGTCACCATGGGTTTATGAGACTGTTCACTGTGATATGGATCCTGAACATGATGAAATTATGAAATTTGACTATTTGCCGAGTAAATGGAAGATCGGTGCCCCCGTGTGCACCTGATGATATGGACTGTATAGAAACCACAAGTTGGCCTCTTTATTGGGCGCACTTGATAATCTAGATTTGATCGCAACCCGCAGGGTGGCCTCCTGTTGTAAGCGCCTGAAGATCTAGATTTGATGGAGACGACCGGGTTGCCTCCTATTGGTATGGAAAAGAAAAGAGAGAATGGAAAAACAATGAGAGGACTGGTCATGACTGGTCAATGTGAAGGATTAGATGGTTCGCCAGGTATAGGGGATTGGCTTCCATTGGCTCCCTGGTGCACACGTGAGTGGATGGGCCTTGTGGGAGGACAGCTCATCAGGGGTTTCGGTGACGCCACTGACTAATTTCCACGTGATGTGATTATATGAAGGTGATAATAAATGTGATTGCTGTTGTGTTGCCATTTGTGTAACAAACTGCATGATCATGTAACTAATAGAGTGACCAGATAAAAATATTTTAGCATTTGTGTGATTGTGTGGGGTGAGAGGGTTATCTAACCCTACTCATCGAGTTTGGCGCTCACCCTTGCCTACTATTTTTTTTAGGTAATAGAAACGAAGAAATGCCCCTATGGAGTTGAAACATTAATTATAGAAGACTGTTAATATACATGTAAAGGTAGAGTTCCGCAATTGTATTCCTGTTGGGTTGTAAATGAATAATAAGAGTCCATATTAAATATATGAACTGTATTTTGGATACGTATGTGAAATAAGTTATTGGGCCTGAATCCACAATAGAATATGAGTTTTAAATAATTTAGGCAGTTATTAGGCCTGAATCCACAATGATGAATAGAATATGAGTGTTAATAATATAGGCTTACTACGGGCTTCACGGGCCTTAAGCCTACCGAGGTCCTAGTGCCGGTCCGGCCCGTGGAAATGAGTCGTGACAAATACTAGTTGAGAACCTTTAGAAATTTCGAGAGTAAATATGGAGCTCTAGCTATTAATTTATTATAAATATGTATACGTGTGTGTATTTAAGTGATTACTACATAAATTAATAAAATAAAAATAATAAAAATAGAACCTAACTAAAATAACGAAAATAAACCAAATTGGATCTGTAAACCATGTGAAAACCCCGTAAACCAAACAAAATCGAGCCAAATCATTAAATTAGATCAAACCGGTTTGAATCGAATCGGAATGGTCTAGAAGCCCCAGATTTTTTTTCCTTTCTTTTCTTTTTCTTTTCTTCTCCTTCTTCGTTCCAACACGCGGGCCCCCTCTCTTCTTCCTCCCTCCACTAGTTTCTGGCGACCTTGTCATCACCGAACGGCTCCAGTCCTCTCCTTCATCGACGACGAGCTTCTCCCTCTCCTTCTTCGTCTTCGATTCTGGCAAAGCATGAGAATCATGAGCGAGTCGAGATTCTATTTCGCTTGAGACAGTCGCGCCTCTGGCGATTGCGGACCAGTCGAGCGGTCCTTCTCCTCGGCGATAACCCTCCGGTCTCTCTCTCACTTCGTGTCGGCATCGTTAGCGCAGCAAGGGAGGCGCTTGGGTTGTGTCAAACCGATCTACACAGCCCCTATTTTCTGCTTTTCTTCCCGTTTTCCGGCCAAATGAGCTACTAGTTCAACAAACAAGCGTCAGATTTGGGCTCTCTAGGAAATTTCGAGCAATTTGGTGTGGATAACGCGAAATTCTGGGCAGAATCGACTTATCGGCCACCGTGAACGACGGTCCGGCGACCGGCTGGTGAGTCTCCGGCGAGGCCCCAAAAGAGACAGAATTGTCCCCTCCTTGCGCTGATTATGGAATCATCATTCGACTTTCGATCGGTACGCCCTAAGATCCAGTTCTTAATTTTTGTATAAATTTCCAATTTAATTGATTAGTGAATTTAATCGATTATTTAAGAAGATTTAATTAAATAACAAGAAATTAGAGTATTGGAATAGTTTATATGTAAATAAAGCATTTTATCTTTAATCGAATATGATCCTCGTTAGGGAACCCCGTTAGATAAATACACTAAATCTTGAAAATTTAGACTACAAGTCATTTAGAATAATTGTTATAAATCGAAACTTGAAAGATAAATTGGAATTAGTTAGTTAGTTAGTTAATTAGTATAATCATTAGCTTAAAACCAGATGGTTGTGCATAAGAAAGGTAAGAGGAGTTTTTAAACGGTTAACGGAGGTTAGATGCGTAATTCTGATAAAGTAAGGTTTCGAAAGCCTAACCACTTCCGATACTGATATAAGAATCGAATCTAAATAAATAGTAGTTATAAATAGTTATTGTTAAAAATGAGTTTTAACAACTTAACAATTTAATTACCATTTACCATAAAGTTATTAATTTGGTCAGTTTATGATTTAACAAATAATCTTATATGAGTATTGTTGGAACAGGTTGAAAGTCGCTATATTTATAAACTTATGGCTGAGATAGTTGGGTGTTAATACTGATGTTTTTTAGGAGGGATGGGTACTTGATTTGATTAATTGCCCGACGGATGGGCTGTGTGATTTGAATAAATGATTGAATGAATGAATAATGGTTTGATAGGATTAGTTGCTTTGGATTGCCTGAAGGATGGACTTTGAGAGTTTATTGTTGAGTTGTGGTTTAATCAAATTTTAAGGGAGGTTCTGCCAAAATCTCGATAGAATCTAGGCTTATCAAACATAACAATTAAGTTAATAGGTTTATTTAGATTAATTCTATAACTTGATACATAATGAATAAAGTGCTCTAATTATTTCATTATTATTCATTTAATTATTCAATTATTTTCATTATTATTGTTTATTATTATTATTTATTTTATCATTGTTGTTTATTGTTAATACTATTTATTTATATTATTGTTTACTTATTATTTTTTTTATCATTGTTGTTTATTTGTTAATACTAATTATTCTTTTTATTTGCATTGAGTAATAGATGTCTAATTGTTGCATTGCATTAACGATGTTTAATTTGATTAACATATGTCTGCGCATTTAATTGCAATGCTTGATTAGTTGTGATGTGATAATGGTTTGCCCATGTTTGTGTGGAGTTGGAATGAAGTGGGTCACCATGGTTTGTTGGAGGGCGGTTCTACGAGACCGTTGGCGTATGGGAGATCGGCGCCCCTGTGTGGCACCTGAAATGATATGATATGGATAATATGGATAAACCACAGGGTGGGCCTCCTGTTGGTATTGAAAGAAAAGAGAGAATGGAATAAACAATGAAGGGGCTGGTCAATTATGAGGATTAAGACCGTTCGGCCATGTATGGGGGATCGGCTCCTGGTGCACACGTTATGAGAGGGTGGGCACCATGTGTGAGGACGACCCATTGGGGGGTTTTCAGTGACGCCACTGACTAATTTCCACGTTATGTGATTATGTGAGATGTTAATAATTGCGAGTGTTGTTGTTGTGCCATTTGTGTGACTGCCCGCGTGATCATATAACTAGTCGGATGACTAGATTTAATTATTTGCACATTCGTGTGAATGCATGTGTTGTGCAATAATTATTATTCATTAATAAACTCACATCTCTTTTGTTTAATCTTTCAGGAAGTAGTTTTTTCCTAAATTCCAGCTAAAGCTCTGCTTCTTTCACTGTTAGAAAAAATTCTCTAATTTTAGTATTAATTCATTAAATAGATAAATGTACGAAATCTTATCTGTATATATCTGTTAGTGAACTCCGCAGTTGTAGAATTTATAAACTATTAGTCGTGTATTAATATAGATGAAATAATTTTGTGAGCCCATATTATTAAAGAGCTCGATCTGTGAAATGTTTAAGATGTTAAATTTAGGCTGAGATATAATATAATTACGAGATTTGTTTTGCATAGTTATATGGGCTGAATGTTTGAAATTTATATTGAGAAAGTGAAATTTTAGTGATTCAGGTAATTATATGAATTGTAGAACATTAAAATGAATATGTATAAAGAAAGTGAATAACATTAAAATTCTTCATTAATAATATTATATATACATCTATCAATTTATAACATTAAAATTCTTCAAAGTATTAAGTGTCTTCATCATCATCTGCTTCCTCTTCTTCTTCTTCTTCTTCTTGTTCTTCCTTGTTCTTCTTCTTCTTCATCTGATGCTCCTATTTCAACATAAATTTCGCTTTTATCATCCAATCTATCCGTTAAATCTTCAGCAACTTGCATCGGTTGCGTATCAATCCTAACTTCTTAAAATGGCTCCGATACTACGAGTGAAGTAGATTGTTTGGTTTCAACTGCATGAACAACTGATCTAGGCTTGATGCCATCCAATCGCAACGATCTCGTTTAAACGATGGATATAAGACATAGTACACCTGTGCAGCTTGCATTGCCAACACAAAAGGTTCATACTTTATATATCTTCTTCTTTGATTAACATCTACCAGATTATACTTAGGATGAACCTTCGTGCCAATGTTTGGCGTAGGATCAAACCATTCACATTTGAATAAGATTATGCACTTCATTGGTAGGCTTGGATATTTTAACTCCAAAACCTCAACCAATTTCCCATAAAAATTATTTGACACGTCACTGTAGTTTGATCCCTTTATGCACACACCGCTGTTCATTTTGTTCATTGTCTTTCCGCTTCTCCCATAACCTTCAGTGTGAAACTTGTAACCATTTACAAAGTAGCCAGAGTAGGAATTAGCAACCGGTAGAGGTCCCTTTGCTAGATCCGTAATGAATCAGTTACCAATATCGATTCCCAAGCTTCGAGCCTATGGGAAATAGTAATAATGGACCACTGAGTAAGATCTAAGGATTGCACACATATATGTTGTGTAACTAGAAAGTTACTTACATATTCATTTTGAAACCATTCTGCAATTCAGAGTCCAGTTTTGCATTCAACTGCAGTATTCCAGTCAAAATTGGGATTTTAAAGCCGAAAAGCTTGATAAGATTTCCTTGTTTTATGAACGAACAAAAATTTATCATAAATATGATTTAACTAAAGCCCCAGACCCGGGTTAGACTCTCTTACAAGATTTATTACTTATTGTTACAAATGGCTGTAATCTTTTCGGCAAGTTCAACAAAAATATAAGGTTTGAGCCGGCTCGTTATTCTCTGCACCAGTCCAATCGTCTTTTTTTTTTTTTATTTACCAATTCGTACGCCTAGGGATAGGTGGAAAATTGTTTAGAATTTCCTTCCTAAACTCAGGTTTTATTTCGATTTCCTCCATTCTTCATTACGTGGCACTCTCCGCATGCTTTTTGGTGTAAAACATATTGGTTCGAAGTTAGCTGTGAAACAGAAGTGGAAGCTTCTTGCACCAATGATGCATTGCAAATTGATCCCTCGACCTTTGCCTTATTGCACACATTCTTTTTAATTTTTCTGCAGGTGTCTGTTAATTTGTAACAAAGCCAATAATGTAAATATGAGTTGAAATAAAATATGTAATGATTAGAATGTGGGGAATGGTTTTTTTAGTTGAAATAAAATATGTAATGATTAGAATGGGATGTTAGTGATTCACCTCTCAAATGGATACATCCATCTATATTGTACCGATCTTGCTATACGACATTCATAGGGTAAATGAACAGGCAGATGCTCCATAAAAGCAAAGAAGTTGGGTGGAAAAATTTACTCCAATTCGCATATCACTACTGGATTTCTCGCGCTAATTGATTCATATCATCACATCGGATAACAGTCATGTCAATTCCTTGAAAAAGAGACTCAATTCTGTTATCGCTTCCCAAATTTTCACTGGCAATAATTCTCGGAATGCCATAGGAATCAATCTTTGCATGAAAGCATGAAAACATGACAGTCATGGCTTTTCATGCTAAACAATTTGTATTTCCTCATTCCATCATCTACCCATTATTTTGAACAGTATTCCATCTGGAAACCTTAATGATCGGACCCATTCGCACAATTTAATTGCCTTTGGGGTTTAGTTCTAAAGAATAACATTGCCCTTTGGAAACTTATCCTTGGATTTCCCCTCAATGTTCATGACAGTGTTGAATGATTTTCCAAACACATTTTTTTTCTATTTATGGCATCACATCAAGGTTATGACGGATAAGAAGTGAACTCCAGGTATGGCAAATCCAGAAGATGCCTCGCTTTTTCCATCCGCTATTCTTGCCAATTCTTCCATTTACCTCTTCTACACCTTAAACTCATGTAACTTTTCATAAAGCCCCCAGATCTTCAATTTCTTGTAATATTTTCAGGCTCCAGACTTCACATGCGGAGGGGGATCAGCAATTAGTCGTGTTCTTTCTAAAGGCTATTTCGTCGATTTCTAAAGCATTGTCGATTTCTCCTCCAAGGGTGAGATTCTGCTAAGAATTTACGATGACAATCAAACCAACATTGTTTACCTCCATTTTTTAGAGTAAATGCATTAGTGTTTTCCATGCAATGAGGACAAGCTAATTTGCCTGCCGTACTCCACCTAGATAATATTCCTAATGCTGGAAAATCACTGATGGTCCAAAGCAAAGCAGCTCGCATTATGAAATTCTGATTGGCCAAAATATCGAGCGTTTCAACCCCATACTCCCATAAATAATTAAGTTCGACAATCAAAGGTTGCAGAAACACATCAATTTTGTGTTTCGGATTATTAGGGCCAAGTACAATAACATACAAAAACATGTATTCATCTTTCATACACATTGAGGGTGGTAGATTCTATGGTGTGACAATGACACGCCATGATGAATATTGTTGTCCTGATTGGCCAAATGGCTGAAACAACCCATTAGTTACAAAGCCTCAATCTCACAATTTCTCATATCAGCATCAAACACAGGCATGATTGTTAATCGTGGGTCCCGAATGTGTATGGCACAACCCAAGGAGGGGGGTGAATTGGGTTTTCTTAAAAACTGAAATAAATTTTTTAGAAAATTCTAAACAAAGAATTAGAATTCTAAGTGCAGCGGAAAAAACACACAGAACTTTGTGAGAGTAGAATATGCGATTAGATTCTCCTCAACAATTGTTCTATTTCAGATATAGAAAGTCTGTGCAAAGTGCAAAGCATTGATTAAGAACAGCTTCACACTGACTTGTTACAATATCAGAGGCTTCTTTATGAAGGAAAGTTGTTATTGAACTCAGAACTTCCTCATAAAGTTTGCAAGACCATATAACACTACGTGAAAGATAGTTATTAGAACTTCTTCACAGAGTCTTAATCAGATGTTAAAGTAACTTTATGATGAAGAGTTATCAGGATTAGAACATCGTCATAAAGTTTAGAAAACAAAATAGAAACCCAAACAGTGAATTATACTGGAAATAGAACAACAGTTAGAACATTGCATATTCACTATATTAGAATACCAGAGTTTTAACGTTTAGAATAGATGAAACTTATTGTCGTTTTAGAACATCTGAATATTAACAATTTCAGCGTTTCTAAAAATTAAACAAGAGTGTGAAAGAGACACAAGAGTGTAAAAGAGACAGTAATAACCAAACTTCAGAAATAAATAGAATAACACCGAGAGTTATAGTGGTTCGGCACTAACCACTTAACTCGCCCCTAATCCACTCCCCAAGAACGCATTCTTGAGATCCTCCACTTAAGTTATCTCTTTTAAAGGGTAGAGACCAAACCCAACAGTATAAGGCAATAGATCAAAAACCTTGATCATACCCTTTTTGTCCATAGATTTTCCAAAGGTTCTAGTTAACCTCAACCCTTTCTGTTTTTGGTAGAATACAGAAAACTCGATTCAAGACATTACTATCCCACACATGGAGAAGGTCGCTTGATAACCTCTATCTCAATAGCTTCTCACTTAAGCTATTACACTCAAAAGTTTAACAAAATAAAGAGCCTGTCTACTATAGAATACAGATTCTAAATAGACAAAAAGAAACGCCTATATAAGCACAGGAAAAACAATTTTATTAGATTAGAAAATCGATTAGAACACAGAATTGTTTTTCAAAAGTAATTGTAAAAATTCTTTTCACTTCAAATATTGAAAACGTTAAGAATAGAGATGAATAGAGATGAAAAAAGAAAATGAGGAGGTAGAGTAAGTTTTTGAGAAGAAAAAGATTCGTTCAATGAGAGAGAGTGCTCTTAAACAATTTACTCTTACTTCACCAAATGTTTAAGGCGTTGAATGTTCCTTTAATTATAGGAAACGATAGAAGCTGTCGCTTTTTTGGAAAGAGATCAGTCACCTTTTGGAAAGAGATCAGAATATCTTCTTTCCTTATTTTAGAAGATGTGAAAATCTTTGTTACCAAAAATTGTTTTATCTCTTTTTGGGTAGAGAATAAAACCCGATTTTCACTTTCCTTTAGAAAAGATTTTCGACAGCATTTATTTTGGAGAGAAACTATTTGTGGAAAGATGCACTTACCAAAACCGAAAGAGATTTTCCTTCATTTTTAGGGTAAGAGAATAACTTTAAAACACTTTAGATCTTGCAAAATATATTTCCGAAAAGGTGAATGATTTTATTACCAAAAACATTAGAGAAGAAATCTCTTTAGGAAAAAATAAATCTTTTCGTTTTGAAGGAATATTTTTCGAAAATAGATTATTTTTGAAGAAAACTAATTTCCAAAAAATAATTTTTGAGAGAGAAAAGGATTTTTTGTTGCTCATATATGGATTTTTCTCTCTATCCTACAATGTTTCCTAAAATACCTAGCTACAGTAGTCTTCGAAATCTTCTACACTCAATGTAGGATTTGCCTTTTGGTATGATTTTCTTCCATAGAAATTCTGCATAAATAAAAATTAGCACAAATAACATAATTTTTAAATTTATTCGTCTTTGTATTAATCATCAAAAATCCGAAGATTTAAAAATTGACCCTTTGAGCCAACATTATTCAAAGTTGTTTCCAGCGTCCAGAGTCTGACGGACATGAGTCATTATAACATTCCTCATATTCAAAATGCAAAACATGCCATCTCATGGTGTTCAAGCTGCGCCTTAAATGCATATAACATTTGAAGGCGAGGAACAAGAGGAAATTAATACATCTTCTTTTGAAAGGCCCTTCTCTCTTGTGTACTCTACCTGTCCCTTGACCCCGCGGTTGATATCTTGAAAGATTAAAATACTTGCATTCTCTTAATTCAGAGTCAAGACCCCAGTATATCATAACAATTATTTCAACAACAATCAAACTCTCTCTCCATGGGGTCAGTCCTAATCCTCGCAACTAATTTTTTTGTCTGGTAAAATATTATTTCAATCATGACAAATTGCCTTCAAGCCAACATTTCTTTTGCTTAACTGCACAAAAATCATCGTAACACCTTTCTTTGTCATCGTAACACCTTTCTGAAAAATGGTGCTCCGCTTTCATGTGCAGTAATCGTGCCACAACAGATAGAACTGAATGATTCTTGCATCCAGGCTACAGTTCACTGGTAGCTGCACTTAGCATATCAAACAATTGTTGTGCTGCATATTTTGGTGATTCCTCCATATTATCCCTATGAAATTCTACTCTACCCGCATCGATTTCCATATCATTGCATCAATTACCATACTGAAAATGATAAGGCTGACCTTCTAAACTTACCGAAATAGAGTGGCCTAACCCACTGGAAACTCGAGGTTCACCATGATGTATCCATTCGTAATAATTTTCCACCCATTTTTCCATAAATGAAGTTTTAATTGTATCGATATCTTAAGAAGGCTCTATTTTGACACTTCTTTGATTACATGGACACCTCAACTATTTACCATCCATACAACTGGGGATTACCAACTGCAAATTGTATTAAACGATTCCAAATCCTTGCAAGAATTCTTATCTTAATATCCCATGCAGGAACTCTTGTCTTAATATCCCATTGACCTCGAACCTCCAGTACATCCAATATCGATTAGGTCGCATTTTTTTTACCTAATTAACACTGTGTTTATAAAGGGCTATTGCATTAGTCTAAACCATCTTTAAAACATGCCATAATGTAATGTTCAATTTACACTTCTAACTTACTAAGGTTATTTCTATAATAAGGGTAACTATATATAGATGTAAAATCATTAAGTTCATTTATTCACTAAGTTCATTAATTACCTTTACCCTAATAAAGGTAAGTGTACTATTCCACATATTGATTTTTTTGGAAAAAAATTCGGCAGCACTTCGACACAACACAATCAAATCTCAAATAACATAATCAGTTTTTAAAAAAAATTTTCAGTTTTTAAAAAAATTTCAGTAGCATTTTGGCATAACATTCCCAAATTCTCAAGTCAAAACACACTAATATAAACACTTCTATATCATCCCAACATCAACCAAAGTCAAAATGGCCACTACTAGGCCTCCAGCTCAAACGCATCATTCATTTCATTTCCAATCAAATGAAAACACAAATCAATATAAACTAATTTAAAGAAATTAGTATATTTTAAATTTTAAATAATAAGAGCTGCTTTTAGTGGGCAGCGGTTTATTTTGTATAACATTGCAGCATCTAATTTTCACATTCTCTTAAACGGTGAGACATGCTTAAATTTAGTAGAATATTTCTCTAAAATTTAAAAAGATAGTCACGAACCTTAAAACGAGATTCCCATAAAAAAATTATTAGCTCTTATTTAATATGACCATTAATAATTTTGTTGTACATTTTTTTCATAGAAAAATAAGAAGCACTGTATTTTAACTACTTATGATGAGGTATAAGACATGAAACAGCCTTACAATTCAAAAGATAGATTGGACTTGTGACATAGAATGATTACTTTGAGTTGTCTTAAAAGTTGATTAAATTCAAAAAAAATAAATAAAAAAAAGGAAACAAAAGCTGCAAATTTTAAGCTGTTCATTTGATGAGTTTCTTTCTTTTATTTATTTTTTTTCAATTTATGTATAATTGTATATGTATTTTTATACAATACCGATTTGTAAACAATGATTATAATTACTTTAAGAAAGAACTTATTCGTAAATATTGAAAGACCAACTTCATAAATCTAACAGCCTAAAACAATTTATTCATAAATATTCAAAGATCAACTTCAACCTAAAACCATAATCTAACAGCCTCCCATAAAAAATTTTACCTCCTAAAATTAAAATCGCTAAGCTAAAGCAATCACAGAAACAATAATCACTAAACCCTAAACTAAATGCATAACTAAAAGAACAACAATAATCATCAAAAAGAAAAAACAACAATAATAACAAATTTTACCTCCTAAAATGCTCCTATCGCTAAGCTAAAACAACCACAAAAACAATAATCACTAAACCCTAAACGAAATGCATAACTAAAAAAACAACAATAATCATCCCATAACAATAATCATCAAAAAGAAAAACTAACAATCATAACTAAAAAAAACGAAATGAATTCGCTCATCAAAACGAAATCAACACAGAAAAAAAACCAAAAAAAAAAAGAAAGAAGCGTACCTGACCAACGAACGTGAATGAAGCTCCTGCAAGAATCTCCGGCGACCGGCGCTGTAAGAGAGCGGAGGAGGAGGCCGCTGGGAAGGGCTGCGATGTGACGGAGAGGAGAAGAGGGAAGAAGGAGGAGGGCTGCGACGCGACGCGACCAAGGGCTTATAAAGCCCTATTCTTTTTGCGACCAATCAACTAATTAAAACGTCGGTCGCAATTTTTAATCATGCGATGTCATTTTCGATTACAAAAATTGCGACTTATTTTATTGGTCGCAAAGTATCGATCGTAACTCGGTCGCCAATCGGTCATAGAATGAAAGTTAAATTTGGCGTTGAACTGCAGCGTGCAATTTTGTGACAGACTTTTAAACAGTTGCAAATCCGTCGCAGAATCGGTTGCAAAGTAGTCGCAAAGTGGTCACAAACTGAAAAACAAACTGGCAAGAATTATTAGTGCTAAAATTAGCAACGGATGTCATGTCGGTCATAAATCTGTCGCTGTTTGGTCGCAAATTCGTCGGTGGATATTCAACCCCCCAACCATCGTAATTAGTCACAATATCATCGTAGTATTGCAACCGATGTAAGTCGGTCGCAAAAAGGCATTTTTTTATAGTGATAATGCCACTTAAAATTCTTAAATTTTGGTGATGCCAAGTAGAACTCTTAAATTTTGATAGTGCCACATAGAATTTAATTATCAGTTATAGTGTTATAAAAATATTGATATTAATTATCATTCAATTATGATAATTAATATATATTAGTAAATAATTATAATTATATGATATTGTAACCTATCTTTCTCATTAAAAATACATAATATTAGTATTAGTTGTCATTCGGTTATCATATTAACATGTATTAAATAATTAAAATTATTATAATATTATAACCTACTTTTTAATTAAAAGTTATCATAATTAGGATGTTGATTATCATATTAATATGTATTATAACTTATCATTTAAATTAATATTATTACAAGATTGATATTAAATATTATAAAGCAAGCAATGAGCGGAGCTAGGAGTCTAGGGGTGGCCCCTGTCCCCCAACAAATTTCTTTTTTAAAAAAAATCCCCATAAATATTAAACTATTTTATGCCCTCAAAAATTTTTTTAGCCCCCTTAACTCTTGAAAATTTTTTTAGCCCGCTAATTTAATTTCTGGCTCTATCACTGAAAATAAGCATTTTTTCCCAAGAAGTTAACATGTAACATAATGCCACATAAGATTCTTTAATTTTTGGCGATGACTCTTAAATTTTGATACTGCCACATATAATTTAATTATTATTTATAGTGTTATATAAATATTGAAATTAATTATCATTCAATTATCATAATTAATTATCATTCAAATTATATAATTAATATATATTAGTATAATTATTAATTATTATAATATTGTAACCTATTCTTTCTCAATTAAAATTACATTAATTATCTGGTTATTAATTGGTCATTTCAAATTTATCATAGTGTAATTATGTATTAAATAAATTAAATTATTATAATATTATATCTATTTTTTAATTAAAAAATTTATATTTTTGATATTGATTATCTATTAATTGTATTATAACTTATCTTTTAAATAATATTATTAATAATATTGAATATTGATATCATAAAGCAAGTCTTTTTTTTCCCCCAATAAGTTAACATGTGGTATAACTGCCAATTAGGAATTGTTATATGTATTATAACTTATCTTTTAAATTAATATTATTATAATATTGATATTGAATATCATAAAGCAAGTTTTTTTTTTCCCCAATAAGTTAACATGTGGTATAATGCCACATAGGATTGTATTACCACATATGACTCTTAAATTTAATTCTTATTATATATTAATTACACTAAATGGTATTTTGACCTAGCTCAAAAAGAAGCAGTATCACATCATTTCAAAAGAGAAATATTTACCTAGATTAGGTCCATTGATCTCACATGTCAACCAAATCAATGAAAAATAAAATATTTTTGAAGTTGTTTTACTTTGTCTTTGTTATTGGTTAGAAATACTCATGCTTTAACATAAATTTTTATTTTTATTGGTTTAGTCAATAGATAGGATCATAAACTTGATTTAGGTCAACTCGAAGCAAACTTGATGAGTTCATCTGCGCAGAATGGGATATTCGGCTACGAGAAAATCTCCAAATAGCAACGGACATTTCCATTTCTAAATGCAAAATCCGTTGCTAAAATATTTAGAAAAGGTCTATGCCCATGACAATTTGGGGCCGTTCTAAATCAGTTTATTGAATGGACTAAAACAATAATTCTTTTGTCCTATGCATTCAAGATAAACTCAACAACACATTGAGATGAGACTTTCAATTCTTTGTCTTTGAATGAGAAAATTTTTGTCTTTTTCTTTGTTTGATAAACTCTTTCTATCTCGTTCAAAATGTGAACCTAAAACCTCTAAATGAATTAAAATATTAAGTTAATCATTGGCTATCCCCTTGAAGACGTAAACTGCAATTGTTTCATAGAAATTTTTTTTTGAAAACTCAACAATTCATTAATAATGAATATAAGTTAAGTACATCATAATATTTCTATAGGAATAAAAAATACAAATATAGAAAATTGAAATATTCTGTTTAGAGATGTTCTTGATCTTGGCAGAAGATGTTAATCTTTCGCATAAAAAAATGATCCATTTTCAAATAGAACGATAAAAGAAATCTTCCACAATATTGTCTCGAGTATTATTTTTTTTGGAAACTTATTACAACTGACACTCGCAGAAGAGTTTAATACATCAAACTTTAATGGAGGAACAAGTCGCACTACTAGGCTTCATCGGTAAAAAGAACTTACTTGAACTTCAAGATCTGAAGTCTCCAACCACAAGCAATCAACAATCCATCATGTCTTTCGAACTACCGAAGAAATAAAGAATCCACACAAAACTCCTTAATAAAGAGAAACAACCCTATGAAGGAACAGAAACTAATAACCCCACTAAGAGGGTATCGAAAACACTCAAGATCTAATCATTTGAGAAACTAAATCCAAATATTGTTCCAAATGATCCTAGGTTTGGAAATTATTAAATTAAACAAAATGAAGAAAAATGAGAGAGAGACGAAAAGAAACCACTGTCGACCAAAGAAGATGTCGGCAGTGATTTAGAAACAAAATCTAGAAGAACACAAAAGAGAGCTAGAGAAGGAGAGAGATTGCTAGGGTTTGAAAGTATTGTTTCATAGAAATTAGTCAATAATTTTCATAAAATATTTTCTAATAAAAACAAAAACTTGAAAATATTTTCTAAAATTACAATATATTAGAAAGGAATTCGAGAGTATATTACTCCATCTGTCCTAAAATATAAGTCGTTTAAGGTTTTTAAACCGAGATTAAGGAATCAATTAATTCTCCTAAATTATAATAAAATAAAGGTAATTTGACCAAATTACCCTTTATCTCAAAATCAAAAGTTAGTTATGAAGATAATTTACCTAATGTAAATAAATGTAGTATTGAAAAAATATCATTTATTACTCTTGAAATACTAAAAACGACTGATACTTTGGGACAAAACAAACATAAAAAATGACTTATATTTTGTGACAGATGAAATAATAAATTTAAAGTTTGGTCTTAAAGTGGGACAGAGGGTGTAGGAAAATTCGCAGGAATAATGAATATGATATTTTTGATAAGGAATATTATAATAAATGTCATATTTTGAAACTTCATTTTAAAAAATGTCAGTTTGATCTTAAATATTAAAATAATATCATTTTCATTATTCGTTTACTATTTTATCATTTTATTGTTGTCTTTGTTGTTGTTGTTATCACTGTAACCGTCGTCGTCGTCATCGCCATTGTTGCCGTTGCGTTTGTTGCCATCGCCGTTGCTGCCCTTGTCGAAAGTCGGTTGCTGAAAATATGTCTTTCGAAATCAGTTGCCACAAATATGTCATCGAAAATCTATCGCTGGAAGTCTATTGTTGGTTGCCGATTGCCATCGCCGTCGCCGGTCTTGTGGTTGAATCACAAAAGACTTTCTTTTTTAAGGTTACTTTTGGTATTATTTAATTTTTTTTATCAAAGTTAATCTTATGTTAATTTCTGAACTTTTTGGCTAAACCTAAAAAAAAATACTCCCAATTGTAAGACTTATTGCAAAATCGCTCTAAAATGACCTTTGTAATCTAAACACCTCCATTTTAAAATAATATTACAATGGGACCCTTTGTTTGACCTTGAGTTAAGTCAATCCAATGATATTATACTCTAAAAAATCGCGCCTTTTGATAATTCTACCCTCATTGACTAGTCATCCTTATTGAGCCATACACACTAGTTCTCATTGTCATAATTTCTTTTGCGTGCTTCGTTGTAGGATCGGTTCAGTGGTCACCTTCGAAAAAGCTACGGTATCCGTGTTAAAACCAATAAACAATTTTTTCGGATTCTTGTATATATTATGTTATTTTTATTTAAATGAAAATAAATAATAAATCCAAGTCATTTTTGTTTTATGTTAGCATTCTCATCCTTCATTTTAATCCTGTCAAACCTATATTTCTAAACCAATCAGGTGATGGTGTGGTTGATCTTTTCATTTATGTCATTTATGTGTGGAATGAAACGTCTTGAGTGTAAGTCCTCTCAAGTGAACAGTTACCTTATATTGTGTAGTTCGCAATGTTATTAAAATTTGTCACCACGCTTAATAACTAACAAAATTATCCATTTTTTTATTAATATAATTAGTTTGTTGGTAATTTTTTTTTTTTTGTATTATTAAGTTTTTATTTGAATTTATATTAATTAATTAGTATAACAATATATTAAGTTAAATTGCTAATTTTGTTAAAATCAATTTAGTATAATATTGCAAATACTAATCCATATGAAGTAAAGTACTGTATGTTTTGTTCGGAATTAAACTGATAGGTATTAATTTTAGTTTTAGATGTCCTTGAAACTTACAGCTACTCTTGCTATCGGTGATAAATTCTACCAGTACCAGTAAACGTTAAAGCTATTCAAGTGCAATAGCTAGAAAACAAGGAAGCAAAGTTGATTAATCAATCCAAGCCAAAGATGATAATAGATTATATATCTATTAGCTACACTGTATGTTTTAGCTACGCTGTATGTTTTAACATTAACTCTTCCATCTGCTTGTTGTTTACTCTTTTTGCTCTTTTTATTATACTTTAGTAATTAATTGATTTTTTGGGACAATACTTTCTTCTTAATTTATTTTTCTTATTGAATCTATGGCTGTGATACTTTTGGTTATATTGGTTAGATGTCTTGTTTGGGAAATAAATATTCAAGTCATATAAGATATAGTGTTAGTGATTTGCAGTTTGAGCTGGCTTGCAAACTTTTGAATTGGACAGATAGGTGAATAAATTGTATTGTTTAATCTTTTCTGTGTCTATCATGGTATGACAGTTTTGGCTGATGGCACATGCACGGGCTCTAATTTGCTTAGGATTCCTTGATAAATGCAGTTGCTGTTATGCCTATTTGAAATGTACTTCACATATGCAGTTGTTGTTATCCACACGAACCACTAGAAATTTTTAAATTTTTCTTTTATTTAATTGGATATAATTTTTAAATTAATAGATATATAGATAATTATAATTTTGAAATTTTTGAATTTTAAATTGAGTTATAATTAATAAATATATAGATATTATAACTTTAAAATTTTCATTTTTATTGGCTGTTGAGTATTTAAAATTAATAGACATGTATATACATAATTGTGACTTTAAAATTAGTTTATATGATAAGCTGTTGCTTAACAAAATTAAAAACTACGAACATATTGTTTCAAAAAAAATTAGTGATTAAAATCAAATAAATTTATAAAATGAACGAATGAAATAACTTTAATTAATTTAATACAAAATTATTGAATTATATAATAGGTTATATATTTTAAAAATTGAAGAAAATTTTATATCTAAAACATCTAACAACCGGTCAAAACGCTAAAAGCTACTTGAAATGCTGTTGTTGAACACAGTCTAAAACATCTAAAAGTTATAAAAACAGCTAATTCATCTAACAGCTATAAAAACAGTTAATTTTGCCGAACAGACACAAAGATTCAAGTTTATTATATCAATAAAAAAATTATAAAAAAATGAAAAGAAGGAAAAATTCCTTTCTGTTGTATCATTATTTCATTGACATCATTCAATTTATTACAACCCACAACAGTTTTGTTTTGGTACATCTCTATAAAAAATTTGAAAAGAAGGGAAAAATTCCTTTCTGTTGTATCATTATTTCATTGACATCATTCAATTTTATTTACAAACCCACAAACAGTTTTGTTTTGGTAAATCTCAAAGTAAAAAAATAAAACCAAGAGGAAAACTCACCCCTATCTTTTTATTTTTCAAATCTTTTTTTTTTTTTTCGGTAAACGATTAAGAGAGAAAAAATCACTTCCAACCTTAATAATCTGCCAAGCAACAAAATTAGTACGTGAAACAGTTACAAAACATTTAAACCTTGAGAGAACATAAAGAAATTAAGGATGGTATGGAAATTGGGAAAATCCAGTTCCAAGGTCTAATGGGAATCAGTTCAAGGTCTACTTTTCTTCTCATAACTCCTCCAAAAGCATCAGTCATGTCAAGGTTCTCTGCAGTTACTCCTTTAGGAAATTTCCAGTCAAAATGAAAGAGCAAAGTTGCAAGGAAAATTTCCATATGAATCATACCTAATGTAATTCCAGGGCATATTCTTTTGCCTCCACCAAATGGAAGAAATTCAAAATGATTTCCCAGATAATCGATTGAACTATCAATAAATCTCTCGGGATTGAATTTCTCAGGTTCACTCCAAATTTTAGGATCTCTTCCTAGTGCCCATACATTAACCAGAACTCGAGTAAAAACATCATTATCCACTAACTTTAGTCTTTGCTTACAAAACCCTTTGGAAGTTAGTGAAAAGTACAGGATGTAATCTCGATTGTTTCTTTAATAATTAACTTCAACCATTTTTAAGTCTGGAGTTTTGCTTCCTCAATGTACCCTTTTTCACAAAGGACACTCCGCAATCTTTCTTGCGCTTTTTCATTATTTTCCGGTTTCCTCATTTCACTCTGCCATTGCCCATTCTGTAGTTTTGAGGATGTGTCACTTTCCACCCAACAAAAGCATCCGTGCAATGGAAAGTACGAAATCTTCAGTTGAAACTTGAAAATCGCAATAAGGCCTAATTTAAATCTTAAAAGGAGTAATATACTACGTGGTTGATGGCTTTAATGGTGACATCAGTTAAGGGAAAATCAAAGATTTGAAATTAAGGATGGTATGGAATGGGAATCAGTTCAAGGTCTACTTTTCTCTTCATAATCTGTTACATCTAATCTTGAGATAAGATATAGAAATTAAGGATGCTTTATGCTCTTGTAAGATATCTTCCAGGATCTTATCTGTTTCATAATGCAATTTCATAACTCTAGATTTTTCCCTCTTGACTGAAGGAAGCCATTTTAAGGAAGGAAACACGTCAGCTATATTTACTCCTCCAGTATAAATAATACCATCAATACATGTTAACAACGTTTCTTGATTTTTGGTTTTATGACCAACAGCATTTCTTGCAATTATAGAATTTGTAAAAGCAAATATAGTATGAGTAAGATTAACAGAACTTCCTTCTTTGGAACGCAGAAAGTTTACAAAATCAGCCATTTCTTCTTCTCTTACTGATTGAAACGCGTTTTGCGCTCAGTAATGCCGAACGTACAAAATTTTCTACAATGCCTCAATTGATATCGGATGACCCAAAACATAACGTTACGGTTATAGTTCAACATCATCATTGCCAAGACAGCGCTGTCTGCAAAAGATGGGATCTTTGTATTTTCATCACTTCTTGGCTGCTTCCGGCGAGGAAACAACAAGAAAGGGAATTTCACGAGGGGGTTTAATACCCATCCCATTACCGGTCCATAAGTTCTGGCCAACTCCGCAAACCGGTGATGAGATGCGTCTCCGGCGAGCTGGAGGATATTACCAAAGAAAGGTAATTTCCATGGTCCTGGCGGAGGGTTAGAATCATGTTTGTATAATTTCTTGGATACTTTTAATAAGACGAAAAGGAAGAGAACGAAACTGAAAAGAACTGAAACTGAGAGGATTTGCTGTTCCATAATGACAAAAATGTTTGGTTACGGAGAAGATTTGAATGGGAAAGTGCTGATGGCAAGTGGTTTACACTTCAACGTGACTGCATATTTATAAGGTTTAATGACGACAAAAAAATAATACGTAAATAAATAACCTGAATTTTGATTTCTTTTTTTCAATGTTTATCAATCTCATTTTTCAACTCATGGATTTAAATTATTTTTTCAGCAATTATAGGGATAAACGAATTGATTTGACTTTGCTTTTGCACGAGTCTCTTCTCTACTTGCATACATGGCGTTTAGGTTTTCTATTTTGAACGTTGAATTTTTTTTGGTTGAAATTCATATCACCGGATTTTTATTCAAAATATCATTTAGAAGTCTCCCTTTTTCCGTTAAAATAATTTATAGGAAAATTATTTTTCTACAATTTTCTCCATTTGTTTCTGGGTAAAATAATTTATATAAAAATATTTTCTACAATTTCTATTGTTTTGGGAATTCAGAAAAATAAAGTCAACGGAAAAATTATTTTCTAGTCAAGGAAAATTACGTCATTTTTAAACAAAAATGACTTTCATTTGAAGGAGATGAAAACATTTTCAAAACTTGACAAACTTATTATATCCTTATAAATTCATATATTTTTTTAATTATTAAATCATGGGTAGTCACTCATCAGTCACTTTCCCACCAACAGTCCGACCACCATCAAGCCACTGGCCACCGTGGGCACCACCACAGTCACCGGTGTGACTTCTATTTAATTTCATTTCTCCTTTTTTTTGGCATTTTTCGTGACTGTTATATTTGTATTTATGAATTTGTGTAAAACCAACAAGTGAGATTTGTTTTATTGACCTTATTAAGTATGATTCTGATTGATCTTGATGAATTAAAGATGTTAAAAATATTTGTTTTTGCTTAATTTCAATATGTCTTATTGTCTTATGAATTAAAGATTTTAATTATTTTTTACTTAATTTTCAATATTGTAACCAAATAATGGAAAATAAGTCATTTAAAAAATATTTAAGAAATATTGAAAAATATATTTTCCAAAGGTAAGTTGTTTTTTGGAAATGAGACAGAAATTTAGATTGTTTTTATCTTCTTTACCAAATACGGCATCATTTTGGAATGCCTTGCTCGCCCAGGTTTGAGTTTGACCAACCATATAATATCAATGGAGGCGGCTAATTAGTGTACTTAATAATAATGAATCAGTTTTCTGCCTTTTTCTCACAAGACAGTGATTAATTATTTAAGCATATATGATTCAGAGTAGTGCATGTGATGACAATATGATTCACAGAATTTTAAATGTTAATTACCTTTTATTGGAAGTAATGGAGGCTGCTAATTAGTGTATTTAATTAATAATTAATAAATTTTAATTGAAAAGTACTACTAATTCTATGTACAATGAGCTGTAATAATGTAACAATGTCAATGTAATCAAAAGTATTTATAATGTAAAAATATTTGAGTATAAATAGTTTTAGTTACTCCTCGTTTCTGTTATTGAAAACAGAAAAATAACAGGGACTAAGGAGGTGGTTAAAGATAAATTTTTCTCAATTTTTTGCTTACAACACCTCTAAATAATTTTTTCTAAGGCACGACCTACAAATATAGTCCTAATATGAACAGTTCAGTTTGTTTGCTAAAAGAAAATTTTGTTCAGTAACCTTACTAATAGTAAGATGTACTCTCGACTCAAAAGTAATTTTTAAAAAAATATGGTGCAATAATATAAATTTGTTACAGTATTATGAAAACTTCCCAAGAAAAATAGCTATATTTGTACTCACATACATAAAGTTGAGCACACTTCTGTGAAACCATGTAGAAACATAGTTTGACTTACCTACTCAAGACATTTACCGAGTAATCAAAGCTTCCTATTAGATAACAACTAGATAAATCCTATGAGATTTAAAAGTAATTATCTTAAGTTCTAATTAAAATGCAGATTGTTAGTTACCATTACTTTTTGATAGAAGTAAAAGAGAGAAAGACTTTGAAATTGCTATTAGATGTAATGTTCTCTAATAGGAGGAGATATAAATATTTATAGTATTTTTTCTATTCTAACTAAAGGAATAAATGCCGAGCAAAAATTCCGATCATACATATTGAGCGAGAATCTCGGACATTAATTACATAGTTAAATGACTCTTTGATTAAGCGTTACCTCTATTTGAACTGTTTGAGTAACGCTCAGTCCATTTTATTCATTGCTCAGTCCATTTTATTCATTACTCAATCCATTTCATTCATTGCTCTATCCATTTTACTAGTTGCTCCTATTAAAAGTCCCCCACAAAATATACCAAATCATTTATGTTCAGTTGAAATCTTTAACATGTTTGTCCATTCCATTTTCTTATTCTCTTTTAAATGTTCTCCTTTAAATTGACCCTTCTTAATCTATTTCGGCCGAGCACTTGTAACTCTTCCATGTGTGCACTAATTATCAGTTAGTTTTTTCTTGAAAAGTTATGTATCTTTTCACTTTCAACTATCGATTCAAGCCTCCTCTTTAATGGATGTGATTTTGGGGCTAGCTAAGCAGACTGTCGAGCAAGAAGGGATGAATTGAGATGTGAATGTGATCAGCAAAAAAGTGACTTGGAGCTTATGCGAAAAGAATTGGCGGACGCTATCAATAATTTGGAGCCTGATTTCTCAACAAGATCTTATCAGGACGAACAAGAGTTGGGTCAAGATTAAGCTGGATAGGAGAATGACCCTAACATAACTATTTCTTTTTTTTAATATATGTATTTCTTTTTCTTAAGGCTTTTGATTTTGATTTCTGTAACTCAATTTTATCTTGAGCTTGCTTAGGTTTATGATGTTAAATGTTGCACATGCTAATTTTAGAGATTTTGCCTTTTTGCTTTGTACTTTTATTTTCTTTTTGTTTAAAAGTTAGTATAATTTGGATACAAGTTGGTATAATTTGATGCAAGTTAGTATAATTGGAACGATCAATTGTACTCAATGACTTCTTTATTCTTTTTTGTGCATTGTTTTTCTTCAACATCCCCTGCTACGGAATATGGTGTGTAATTTGTTTGAGCAAAATGTGGTCTAGTGAATCTTGTCCTTCTTCGTTTCTTGTGGAGCTTTGGTTTGTGCTTACTGGATTTTTCAAGCCTCATCTAATCAATCATAGTTATTTTCTCGTGACGTTAATTCTGCAGAAGAATGCGAAGGATCAATATTGATGGAATGAAATAATTTTCCATACTTACAATTTTTTGACATGGCGCTAATGGCCACTTCTGCATTTAAGTCCTCAATTTGCATAGCCAATTTTTGAAATTTATTATGGTACTTCTTGAGTGATTTTTCATCATTCCTTTTTAAATCAATCAGGTCTGATGAGATCTTTTAGATCTGAATAAATGTGACAAACCAAACTTTGAAGGTAGAAACTAGTTGAGCAAAGGATCAATATAAAATACAATATTGAAAAAGGGGTCTCATACTAATTCATGAGGAATTAATTTAAAAGTTCATAGATATTTAAAGAAAATCTTTTTTAAAAAATTGGTTAATTGAGCTTCCATTTTTATATGTATTTCTGCCACTGCATATGGTATTTATATTATCTCATTATCTATTCACTTTCTTGATTAGTAAATATTGTTTCCACATTCAGATTGAGAATGATATTCAAATAAAATCTTTTTAATAATGAACTGTAGATTTTAACCTATATTATAGATAAAGTTCGTTGATAATGCAGTCTCATGACCTTGAAGGTGATATATTCACTTTAATTTATAAAATCATATATATGTGATCTTTATTAGGATTAAGCTTTTTTTTTTTTTTTTTTTTTTTTTTTTTTTTTTTTTTTTTTTTTAAGATTAATGCCCATAACGTGGGATCATGTGACTAAAGCAAGATTATAAAAGGCTGCAACCTTAAAATGGACAAAAGGATGTTGGGATCAAGTTTAAACGGCATAAATGAAAGGGCAGTAACATAAATATAAGAAATTAAGGAGTTGGAACTGAAAGGGGATATAAAATGGCTGTAACGTAAGGTAATTGTATTTGTTTATTCAGTTTCCGTGTCATTTACACTGAAGTCACTATTTATTTATAGAAATTATGGCGGTGTTTGTCAAACAAGAAATATTCTACAATGTATAATATTGTCATTTTATGTAAAATAATGAAGAAGTGGCTTTTAACTACGATTTAGTTTTTCTGTCGTTGTAGAGAAACTTGAAAGTTGGAACCATATAAGAATAATGCCCATAACCGTGGATCATTTGACTTAAAGCAAGATATAAAGCTGCAACCTTAAAATGGACAAAATAATGGTTGGGATCAGTTTTTAAAATTAACGCGACGAATGAAAGGAAGTAATAAACGATTAAATATAAAAATTAAGGAGTTGGGCAACTGAAGGGGATTATAAAAATGCGTTAACGTAAGGTAATTGCTATTTTTTTATTTCAGTTTTCCGTGTCATTTTACACTGAAGGCACTACTTTATTTATAGAAATTATGGCGGTTGTTTTAAACAAAGAAATATTCACAAATGGATAATATTGTCATTTATTGTCATTTTATGTAAAGTCTAAAATAACCTATATTTATTCGAAATTTACATAATTAGGTCCAGATAATATTAATATTTGTTCATTAATATTATTGATATAATATAATATAAATATTTTTAATTATTTACATAATCCCCTAAATAATTTAAAAAATCTCATAGATCCTCATAAATCTCCCCTTTATATTTAACTGTTAAATGTCGTGGAGAAAATCTCCCCACTGTCGTATCTAAATCCACATTAGTAACTCTCTACAGCTATACAAAGAGGAATAAAAAAGAAAGAAGGGACCGGACGTTCAAGACTTATTTTTACCTTTCTCCGCTATTCTACTAAATCTATACTCTAAAATACACTTAAAGAATAAAAACATATTTTTGAGATTATCAAGTCCCAAGCCCAAATACCTCTCCCTTTACCATAAACTTTTTCCATCTTGTTCAGAATTAAAATGAAATTGTAACCCAGCACGACCAGCCAATTAATTATCATAAAAAACATATGTATAAATATAATTTAAAGTATATCATAATACAATGAAATATGGCAATTCATAATAAAATTTAATGTATGATACTTCACATTTATTTACTTCGTATTACAATTCAAACTCGATAGACATCTGAAACACCCCGAATTTTTATTTTCGAAACCTTTTGACATTTTTATTAAATTCAAGAAAATCAGAAATTTTGATCGTATGGGCTGCAAAGAATAATAAAATCTCAATTCGAACCAAGTTTGCGGAGTTGGCCTAAGCCCAAATTAGTACCATCGGAATTTTCGATTGGAACACGTTAAAAATTTTTCGAGAAATAATATGAAATTCCAGCAATTTAGTCTATTATGAATGATATATAAATTAATTATCCTAAAATTCAAATACCATTACTATTACATATTTTCTATTATTATTGAGTAAATGGAGGAAAAAGGGTGGAAATGAAACGTTTCCCATCTACTTCAACTTGAAGATGAGCCCGTATTGGCGGAAATGCATTGGAAGCAGTGATGAGCGACTGTCGAGCTTGGTTCTGAACCGATGGCTCACCCAAATGCAACAAACGAAGCATGGAATCCGAATTCCTGGCGAATTTTTGGGTTTGGGGTATAAGGCGCCGGCTCAAATCCAACTGAGGCATATTTTCGCGTCACCGCGCACGGCGGGGCACCGCAGCGGTCCGGTGATCGGCGGCGACGCCCCGAGGACAAAATTCTTTCTCTTTCGCGGCTGATCATGGAATCGTCGCCCGATTCTCAATTGGTTACGTTCTAAGGACCAATTTCCTCATTTCGGTATAATTATAAATTTAATAATTATTAGTTAATTAAATTAATTTTGAAATGAATAATCAATTCAAATATTAATTTTGCTAACAATCAGTCGGTATAATATTGATGTAAGCTAATTTAGGAAATTGTTAGGAAAATTATAAATTAAGGCTTAGACAAGTAAATAGTTAGAGGGCAACTAATAATATCATGGGAATCATGCTTGGAGCGTTAATATGAATGTTATCTAGTTGATTTGGAATTGATTAAGTGTATATATGAATGTGATGGGAGATATATCGTAGCTTGAAGCGGATGAGCTTGTCTGAATTGAGTTGAATCGGATGATTGAAAAAATAGTTGCATGGCCGGACGGGGATGAACGTTTCGATGTGAATGCCCGACGGATGGGCTTTGATATTATATTTTCGAATCGTGGTTTAGTCAAATTTTAGGGGAGGTTCTGCTTGAAATTAGATCCGAATCTAGATAACTTTAATTTGATAGATATAATAATAAGCTTTAGAGATAAATTCTATAAATTTGATACGATAATAAATAAAGTGCTCTAATTACTTCATTATTATCATTATTATCATTAATTATCAATTATTATTTATTTTCATTATCATATTATTATTATTTATTTATCTTGTGTTTATTGTTAATTTATTTATCTAATTATTTATTTGTTTGCATTTGAGTAATGGATGTTCTAATTGTGCATTGCATTACATATTTTAAATGTCCTGCAATTTGATTGCCAATGTTTGATTAATTGTGTTTATAATGCTTAATGACTTTGTATTGGATGGAATTGGATGAAGTGGGTCACCATGGGTTTGTTGAGGACCGTTACTTTATATGTCCTGGATCCTGATTATGATTACCGTTACCGTTATATACTATTACTGTTATATGGATCCTGATCTGATTACTGTTAGCCGGGTAAATAGGAGATCGGCGCCCCCATGTGCACCTACCGTTACCGTTACCGTTAACTACAGGTTGGCTTCTTTATTGAGCGCACCTGATAATCTAGATTTGATCGCAGCCTGCAGGGTGGCCTCCTGTTGTGAGCGCCTGATGATCTAGATTTTATGGAGACGACCGGGTTGCCTCCTGTTGGTATATATAAAAAAATATATATATAAAAAAAGAGAGAGAGAATGGAAAAACAATGAGAGGCTGGTCAGTGAGATTAGAACCGGTCGGCCAGAATGGGGATCGGCTCCCTGGTGCACATGTTGATTGGATGAGCCATGTGGGAGATGGCCTCACGGGTTTCGGTGACGGCCACTGACTAAATTTCCGGTTTTGATGTGATTATGTTGAAGATGTTAATAGTTGTGAGGGCTGGGTGATATGCCATTTATGTGACGGCTGCGTGGAGCATTATAACTAGTCGGGGACTAGATTGTATATTTAACATTTGTAGTGAATGCGTGTTTGTGCAATAAGGTATTACTTTCTTTAGAGGCTCACCATTATTTTCGTTAATTTTTCAGGAAGTAAGTTCTCTTTAATTCGGTTTAAGTTAGTTCCCTTTGCCACAGGGCTAGAAGAAAGTTTTTTCCAGTTTCATAATTATTTTTACTATGAATTATATGTATAAAAAGCTGATGTATTACCAAAATTAGTTGAGGTGACTCCGCGATTGTAGAATTTGCGTTTACAATTAGGTCGTGTATTAAAATAGACGATATAATATGTGAGCCCATATAAAAATGTAATGTATTTGTTTAATTTGGGCCCGAACTGTGAACTGTGTAGCCTGATAAATTGGGCCGAGATTTAATTAAAATTGAGGTTTATTTTCCTATAAAATGGCTGAATGTTTAAAATTATATTGAGATAGTAAATTTTTAGTGTTTCACGCTTACTCGGGCCTCGGGGCCCTTCAAGCTGTACATGCGTCCTAGTACGCGGTCCGGCCCTGGAATCGGGTCGTGCGTGAACAAACATCATTTATTAATACTATATTGGACTTATCATGTGCATATAACGATATAAGAAAACATAATGGAATTGATAATGCTACTCTAAGTAGAGTCTGGTCAGATATTTGTTAACACCACAAATACAAAATACATTTTTTCAACCAAATTAAAATTGGGAAATCCATATATGTAGTTTTTTTTTCTTTAGTTGCACAACTTCATTATTAAGTTTAACAATACAATGTATTGTCAAACCTATAATAATTTTAAATGTCAACCTATAATAATTTTAAAATATTTGTAAAAAATAACAATAATGATTAATATAATTATTAATGAAATTAATTTCATTATTAATTTATTATTTAATTAAATATTTATTAAAGACAATTTACTACCTCAATAATGCATTGGTAACCTATCTTCAGGTGGTTACTCCACATGCACAGGTCCATGTTGTAGTATAGATAAGATAGGGTCGCCGCACCCCTAATTATGTTGTCCAACCTCATCTAAGTCCCTCAAAGGCGGCAGCAAAGAAAGATCAACATTGTTCTCGTGTGTGGTGAACAATGTGATGGCCAACATGTAAAATAAGAAAGCTCTGGCCACCTAATCAACATCTAGGTTATTGGCCCCATGCCCCATATCCTTATATGCGCTATAGATACTGTTATATTGAAGCTTTCCCCCTAGTGATAACAGGCCTCACCCTAATATACCGATCAAGCACACGCTGAAGTTGCTCCTCAAGCAGGTCTCGTAGCCTATCATCGAACAACATGGCGCAACCTCCAAGTCTAAAACTAGTAATAATAGCAAAAACCACTGCAATGGTCATCTCTCTGCACAGAAGATGGAAAGTATGAGTGGAGTCCATCCATCACCCCATCAGTCGCCCCATCAGGGCCAGAATACTAACCTTTGAAGTCCTCCCCTGCTGCTAGGACAATGTATCGATGAAGGGACCGAATCCTGTTTCCTAAATCTTGTTCTTCGTGTTTTCAGATAGTCGTCATACCATTGACCAACCTAAAAGGTGTTGCCACCGACTTTGGCTCGAGACACGTCTCCCAGTAAGCACATGATTAACTGCCATAATCCTTGATGTTTTGTGCATAAATTGCTTAATGGCATGTTTAATAGCTAAAAAATAACATGAAGTAAGCAGTGCTACTGAGAAATAGTGCAACGCACTGAGAAACCCTATACGGTGTTTCTCAGAAAGAATATCGCCTCACAGGGTAAAAGAAACCCCATAGAAGCTTGAGAGAAATAGTGCATGCAATTATGTGAGGCATATGTCGTTACGCAGCAGATCGCCCCAAATCAGCAACAATAAGGTAAAAACCCTAACTTTTTGATCTGACCTAGTTTTTATGAAATAAGAAGAGAGGAAATCAAAAGATTAGGTTGAAAAGTACCTCAGTAGAGAGTTTGGAGCACAAACGACCCCGCCAAATTGAGTGTCAAAGTCACAAAGTCTCCTTACGGCGCCACATGCTCCAATAATTACATCCCTAGGCTCATAATTCTAGTCTAAGGATCTACGGCCTGTCCCTTAGGAATCCAAAATAGTCATGTTTTATGTTTTAGCATCCATATATGGTCGGTAGGAAGGTATTTGGTTGTAAGAAGACCAGAGAGTTCAGAGAATTTAAAAAGCTTAAGGGAATAAGTGAAAGGTTTAAACGTTTTAAAAATTTTTATAAGCTTTTATGGGCTTATTAGGCCCACTTAGGATTTTTAAACTCAATTGCTGCCACACAACTCTTATGCTTGGTCGGCAAGTTATTCTAACTCAATCCACAAGTAGGAACATCACCGTTGGTCACAAAAGTGACTTTTCTCATTTTGTTTGTGAAGTCACATTTGTTACCAAAAACGCTTTTTTGTGCAAAGGCACACTCACAGACATATTTTTGTGAAACATGAGATATTTTCATGGGAACTTGCTCTTTTTCATAAATTTTTATGCAAAGTAATACTTTTCAGACATAATCTCGGAAACACTAATCCACAGGTGGTAGGTCTTTCCTCTTAATTAGCAAAATATTGCTTTTACAGGTAAAAATTACCTCAAACCGTCCAAAGGGCACATTTCCAATATCAAGTCGTCCAAAGAACGCGTCTTCATCATCAAGTCGCCCCAAGAACTCACTTTCACCATCAAGACCATCCAAAGAACAACAACCTTGTCTGCATGGACATGCTAATTTTTTCATACAATTTGGGAGGTAAGTATTACTTACTTTCACGTCTATTTTACACTTTGACGACATTTTGCTAAAAACAAAATATTATCAAAGTGGGAAGCAAACTGTATTCACTTAATTTTGCCTAGAAAAATGGCTCAATGATGATAACCGTGTTCAATAAAATCAGGTTTTATACACTCGATCGAGCTTGATTCTGATTCGATAATCCGACTTTAAAACGAGAACATGCTATATGTCCCAACATGTCGCCTCGATTTGCAAGCCACCTCTACTAGATTTCCATAAAATGGGCCCTACTGGTCCTAAGGGCCCATTAATGGCTTTTTTTTCCATATAGGGCCTAGAGATTAGGTTTTCCACCTCACATTTTTTCTATAATTACTCCATTTTGTAGAAAGAAGGGATTTTTGATGAATTAAAAACTCATTTAGCAATAGAAAATTAGGGTTTTAAGATTGAAAACTTGATTTTCTCTAAGTAAACTATTGGGTTTTTAATAAAAACAAAATCAATCACCAACAACAAAATCAATCATTCATAAACAAATCATAAGTTCTTAATATCGGATTTGGATAAAGTTCTTGAGCCTTCAAGTTTGAGAAGTGTTGATTTGCTCCAAAAGGTAAAATCTGAGAACCTAGAGTTGATTTAATTCATTTTTCTTTTTCTCTAGAAGTAAAAATCACTTCTTAAAGGTCTGAACGTGAGGAAAATCTAGGATCATCTAAGAGCATTTGACTGCTGAGAAACGCCTCACCTGGTTATTATAAATTATAATGCTATTAAAATATTAATTATAATTGGAATTGTTGTAATTGTATAATTAACTATGATAAGAAAACAAACTTAGATTAGAAAATATACAATTAAAACAGATTAGAAAATATACAATTAAAACACTATTAAAATACTAATGAATTTATATGATTAATTGATAATAATTTTAGTTCCGATTAGAAAATATACGATTACAACACTATTATATTTTTTTTATTAAATTATATGTGTTTTGTATATAATCAAATATATTGAAAAATAAAATATGGATTTAAAAATGGATAACACTTTGTGAGTAATATAACGGGAAATAAAGCAATAAAAATTTTCCTTTAATAAGGAAGAAAAAAAAATGGAAAACTGAAATCTACATCTCGACAAGTAAGAAGGCATGATGAACATTTGAAGTAAATAATTGAGTGGTGCTAGGGATTGTCCTGTGGAAACTGTGTGATCAGTCAAAACTCAAAACCTTGACAAAAGTAATTTTCCTTGGTTTTTAAACTGAAGCTTCTTAATCAATCATGTGTCTGTCCGGATGTTACATAATATCTTCTAGAATATATTACACAATATGAATATTTGGAAAAAAATGAATATTACTTAATATTTAGATAAAATATCATTAAGGCTAATTTAATATTATTCTAATTAGAAAAATTTTAATTTTATTATTCTAAACTTTCTTTTCTTGTTTTATTTTCAATATTCATGTTGATTATGAGAATATTTACAAGTTTAGATTGGTTTTATTTAATTCTATGTTAAACAAAACTCTTATACTAGAGATTTGATGTTAGCGTTATTTTGATTCCAATTTTCTAATATTAGATTTGTTTTATGCTTGTTCATGATATAATTTATTATGAACTTATCTTGCCAGCAAAGTTTCTTCCCTGAATTGATTTATTTTTATTAAATCACTTCGGGAGAAGGGTTTTGATATGAATAGGGTAATAAAATTACATGAGAATACATAACTTTGGTGCCGAAGTTATTATTGGTTTGACTCAGGGTTTTAATAAGTTTTAATGACCTTAGGTTATGAAGTTCATAAACAAACCATAAAACTTAATTGATTAATTCATGTTTAGATTTGCACTATGGGAAGATAGGTAATTAGAACTGGGTTAAAATAACAACAATACATCGGGAGAGCTTGTTATGCATTTTAGGGTTGTTTCCCCTACTTAAACAATTAAAATTTGATTATCAAACTAATAAAATAAGTCTATCCAATTTATTTAGCTACAGTATTTTCTAGCATTAAATATTTAATTCCAACCAATTGATTAAACTATTATATATATTTTTTTCTTAAATATCATTACATCTATACTTTTTTTCTGGACTCCTTATGGATATTAAACTACCCAATCCATACTCGATCTATTCGCATGCTCATCTTGTGTGATCTAAAAGAAAGTGTCCATTGATTATGTTTGAATTATGAAGATGTTTATGAATCCGTTACATATAGTTACTTGGAGTATAAAAAAATCATTGTTGGCTCCTTAAATTTGGAACCTTTGGCTATAATTGTCTCAAACAATATAAAGTAACCTATAGGAATCAATATTAAAAACATTAATGATCACATTTGAAGTTTCAGAATTTTACTCGAAATAGCAGCTAAACATTTATTACCCAAGCTGGGGTCTAGCAACTCCTGGAAAATTTTTCTGGTTTTGCTTTGGATAAAAACTTAATTAAATACGTAAATTCAGTACTGACAGATTTAAATTGCTGTCCACATAACTAAACTTTCTTGGTCTTTTGGGTGATTACTTATAGAAAGAAGCTCAAGAATAATTATAATTATTATATAAATATTTTTAATCAATATAATCAATATGCAACGGAAATTGCTTGAGAGGTAAAATTTGAAAAATTTTAGAATACAAATTCGAAATACTTAGAAAATTATCAAAATCATTAGAGCACGAAGTATTTTTAGGTTTGGATAGAGAGACCTAGTTTCATATTTTTTTTCTATCGTTTTTTCGTTTGCAATCGTGTCAATGAAAATTTAAATTAAATTATTGCACAATTAAAGATAGAAGAGAGAGTCATAACGAAGAAGGGAAAAAAATTATCAAAAGCTAATATTTCATTTAGATGATTAAAATAATTTTTCCTATACCTTGGAATGATTGAAACAGAAGAGGATACACGTTTTATAATAACAAATTAACAATTGGCAAAACAATCACAAAACTCGTATAACACAGCCATTAATTAATGTATGAGAAATCAAAGAAAAGAATTAGAAGCCACAAGTAATCCATTGAAGCTTTACAACTTACATATGAAGTTTGTGTCCACTTTTACATTTAACTGTTGATTCTTGTTCTTCAATGACTGCTTACATCATACCGAAAACATTAACATTTCTAGTTCAATTGATTGTGTGGATTTTGGCGAGTTCAAGAAGAAATTGTTCTGCAAATCAAAATCTGACAACAAAATAACAAAATTTTATACAAATATGAATAGTATCTGTCAAAATTAGGGGGAAAAATAGAAAGAAAGAAATAAACAAAATTAAATAAAGAAAATTTAATTTTTAGTATTACTATTGCAAAAACTCTAATCCATATGAATAAGAATAATACATTAATTTTTTCACACACTATATACTATATATATATATAAAAGCTAAAAACAAAAGAAAAGTTAAGCTAAAACAAAGAGAAAGTTTTAATGTCTCTATTTATTCAGCATTGTATTTAATTTTCCTTTTTTGAAAAAAATTGAGGTTTTTTTTTTTTTTATATATATTTTGGTTAGCTTAACTTAATTTTTTAATTTAATATTTAGTACATAAATATTGATAATTGATAATCTTCGAAACTTATAATTTATTCTAATCATCTCACCTAATCCAACTAAAACTCTGAAATCTAACTAAATTTATTTAAATTGAACCCATTATGCCTAACACTATGATGCTCAATTTGACTTCAATAATCTTCAAGCTTGAAGCAATCCATAACCAAGAGCCTAACCATCAAAACCAAGCTAAGAAAGAAGCATCAGAATCCACTTCTAATTCGTCAATCCATCTGCATAAAAATTCCGGTCACGATGTACATGAGTAAAGAAAATTCTTTCAAAGGAAGCATAATGGTATCAAACTTATTAAAATATTCGCACCATTTCCATAGACGTTTATCTCTATGAGTTATTCAATAGACAACAATTTTAGAATCAGACTCAATAATCACCAAATCTCTGTAGAAATCATATTGTGATAATAGTTCAACCACTCTAAAAATAATAATGAGTTATGCTTAATTAGAATCAAGAACACCAACATATTGATAGAACAAGCAAGAAATAACACCTTGGAAATTTCAACAAACTTGATGCCATCATATCCTCTCTAATCTATGTCAGTTTTAACCATATTAACAGGTTCAAAAGCTCATTTGCAGATTTTGTGGCTAAGAAAGGCCTTGATGAGGAAAATATTCCCCCTGCCCCAAAATATAAGTTGTTTTTCCATAAGGATTAAGGAAGCAATTAACTTTCTTAGATTATAACAAAATCAAGGGTTATTTGACCAAATTATCATTTATTTCAAAATCAATAGTTACTTGTAAAAGTACTTTTTATATCTAATATAAATAAGGGTAACATAAGAAAATCATCATTTACTACTTTTTAAAATAATCAAAACTGACTTATATTTTAGAACAAAAATCACCCAAAAAACAAGAGAGTACTTTTTTTAGCTTGGCTTTAACTTTGTAATAGCTTTAACTATTCTTATTTCTGCTGCATGTTGTCAATCTCTTTTCCTCTCGTGAAAAGTAGATTGAGGTTGAGTCTTTATTCTTAGGCAACATGCTTTTGGCTTTTCTGCTTTCTGTCCTGTCTTTAAATTGTTCTTATAAGGTGGAGGTTTTTTTCTCTAAACTCCAAGTTTAGGTTTGATGTGTGTAAAGGGGAAAGCCTGATGATTTAAGTGTAGTTCTCGGTGCTGTGAAGCTTTTTCACCCTTTTCTCTTATTTTTCACTAATAAAATATTATTTTTCTTTGCCGTTTAAAAAAAAAAAAAAAACAAAATATATACCTGCCGATCCTAGTTTGCCCTTGGAAGCGATAAATTTGAAAGCTCCAAAAACCGAGGGAAGCCATAAGATGGATAACGTCCCCAAAGCCTTTTTCCTATGAACCTTAGTTTGAGCCACCAACAATGGTTGAAGAACGCATGCAATTATTATAGCAATAATGCTAAGAAGGGACTTTAGCTTTTAGAAGTTCAAAGCTGAAGGGACTTTAGCTTTTAGAAGTTCAAAGCTACGAAGCTTAATAGTATCCACCGAAGCTTCATCGTCAATTCTCTCATTTGAAAAGATTAATTTGTTTCTCCTTAACCACATATAAGAGTGTTTGTAATTACTTGGTATTATTATTATTAATGAACTATATTTCCTTAAGAAAAAAAAAAAAAAGTGAAAATGTACTAACAACATTTGATAATCTGAAATAAATGTACACTGGACACAATTCGACATTATGAGACTAATTGGTAAGTGATATAACTATGTGAATATTAATATAATATGAGAAAATTAATAAAATATAGTACTAAATTCATATAATAGGTAAAATTATGGTTATAATTATTCATAATTATTCTTAATTTTACAAGTAACAGTGAACCTATAAGAAATACTAAAAAAAAAAAAAGCCAAGATTCATATAAGCAAATATGTGTTGTCCACTTATTTGGAAACTTTTTGAATTTTTCAAAAAATTCATAGTAGTACTATTCCAATCAAATTGGGAGTAGCTTAAAAAAAAATCATCTTTAGTAAAACAATTCTGATATTTTTCAAGTTAAGCAGTTATCCAGTAAGAACCACAGCTAGTCTAGATCCAAATCCATATTTGACAAGAAGCATAAGGCTCCAAATCTACTTTAAATACTGATTCAATTGGTATTCCAAATTCATATCCAATAAATACAACTTTGATTATGTATCTTTCTACATTTATATTAAGGGTTCAAAATACCCTATTTAGATATCATCATTCAATCTATCGTATTCAATTACAATTCGTTATGGAAAATTTGCTTTCACGTATTCAAATCAGCAAAAGAAAAAGACAATTTTTGACTAGCTGATGAAAGCCATTTCTTTCTATTAGCATACTTTGCAATTGGATTGCTCCATCTGATTGATCGTTCTTTTGTCTTTTATCCTTGAAAATGAATGGCATGCAAATATATTATTGCTATTTTTTGTTTTTTTTTTCTTGTGGAAAAAGAAGAAAAGGACATAACTTAAGTCAGAATGTATCAAGGGTATGCCACCCCACAAATATCACGCTGCATGAGACTAACGAAAGGGGTATATTGGATTATAATTGTGTTAGATTTTAAAAGAATTATTGTGTTTGATGGAATTAAAAGATTTTCTAAAATTTTCACAGATTCCACAAAAATTCTACGTAGAGTTTATAAAATTTGCAGGACTTTTTTTTATACATTTTGACTGATTTTGATGAAATCACAACTATATGTCCCATCAAATTTAATTTCAGGACTTAATTGAACAAATTAAAGCCAATTGAAAACTTGAAAAATAATGAGGGACTAAAAAAAGCAAATTTAACTTATCTTCTCCAAAATCTTATTTTTCTTCAGTTAAGAACTTATTCCTATCGACATCAGTGAAAGGCCTTGCAAGATCAGGCAGGTCGGCAGCGGCCATTCCCGCTCCCATTAACCGCTATAATTAAACGGGTTTGGTAGTGGTTTTAGCCCTTATCAATTGATCAGAAAAAAATGTATCAAAAGAAGTTTTCAAAAATTTGGATAGTTAAAGATTCGACCGGTACCCTAAAATCCAGCTGTTTAGAGATACTTTCAATGGGTTTTTTGGACGGCGATACATTAGTAAATATTTTAAACGGATCTTGAATATTGGGTTACTTAAATAGAATATTTAAACGGGTTTTTAGAACGGATACGATAATAAAATTTAAATGGATGCAGGGTTTTAAAATTTGCGGGTACCTCTTCCGCTTTCATTTCTATTAAGGTGTTATTGGACTCAAGAGTCTGTTAGATTTTAAAGATTTTTTGAATCTGGATTGGAGGATGAATTTGTGAATGACTTTTTTATTCATATGTAACACTCTAAAATCCAACGAAAATCAATAATTTTATAAAATCCTTAAAAATCAGCAATTTTTTTATACCATCAAATTTGTATAGACCTTCAAAAAGTCATAATTGAATACCATCGGATTTTTATAGATTTTATAAGAGTTTGAATTGAATACCACAAAATTTTAATAGACTCTAAAAGAATTTAAATTGAACACCATTAGAATTTTAAAATCTTTTAATATCTAGCATACTCTTAATTCAATACACCGTCCCAAGCCACGGGGAGGAGACTCAAAAATATGATTTCCCATAACTAGATCATAGTTGAGCCATAATGTGCCAGCCAATCTGTGCAAGAATTTGCTTCCCTGTATATATGCGAAAGACGGACCTCCCAGCTTCTGCGAAGCTGCTGCTGGATGTTCAACACCAGATTATAAACCGGAGAAGGAGCAATAGCCTGATTAACCTGCCAAAAACCTGCCAAACCGCTTGAGAATTATCCAGCTCCACAAGCAAGTCACGCACCCCTTTATCCCAAGCCAGCTGCAAACCCAGAAAAAGGCCCCAAAGCTCTGCCATAATAACTGAACAACTACCCAGATTACAAGCAAAACCATAACACCATCTCATTGTATCATTTCTGATTACAAGCAAAACCATAAAACCATCTCATAGCATCATCTGATAGTTTTATTTTAACTGTTGTTTAAGATAATTATATAAAGAGTAAGAAAATCATTAAATAATTTCAATATTTTAAAAATAGTAGTTGTAATTAAATTAATTATCTTTTGTTAATCTTTAATTAAAAGTGTGAAATATGTTAAAGATGTAATTAAATAGAATTTGCTTTAGAATTTGCTTCATTGATTAACAATGAATTTCATATTTGGAAAGGAAACTTGAATTCAAAAAAATATGTACTTTTCTTGTATAAGCTTTTTTATATTCTGACTTATGAATTACTAAACAATATTACTTCTCTCCCTATAGAGGCTGGGCTCGGCGGCAACAATTTTTTAAGTAGCTTTTCAAAATATTAAATGCTATTTTTTTTTTATACTGTTCGGTAACATATCGTTTGAACTAGCTAGGTTAAAATAACATTTTGTGAAAAATTAGCTCATATTACGTTTGATTTTTAGCGTTTTATGAAAAGTTAGCCAAACAGTTAACAGCTTAACAACTAAACGTTAGTAAAACAACTAATAGTTACCAAAACAACTAATTTTTCCGAACATATCCATAATAATAATTTATGTTATTATTATATTTAATTCTATAAATACAACAATTCTAAGTATAAATAATATTTTAATAGCATCTAATTATATAATATTATGTGTACTTAATATTATATTTAATATTATTATAACAAAGAATTTGAATAATATTATAATTTTTGTCTTTCTAAACTTCTAATAATATAGTTACTAATAATCATAAATAACAACTAACTTTTAATCAAAACTTCGTAGTTTCTGTACTATTGAGTTTAAGTTGAACAATATCAAAATTAAGTAATAATAATTATTAATCATAGTTTATGATTCAAAAAAAAATTATTAATCATAATTTGGTATTATATTGTATACTATTATTATAATTATTATGGATAAGTTTTTTTAATTATCATGAGTTTCTTTACTTATTTTGGATTAAAAATTTATAAAACATAAATCAGATGGGGCAATTGATTATATAAGGCAAGGTTAGTTTTTCGTGGCTTCAAACAAGCTCATGGTATTAACTATCTAGAGACTTTTGCACCTATAGCAAAGTTAAATATTGTTTTTGGTCTTATTATCAATTACTATGGACTGTCTTTTAAAAAACCTTGCTAAAACCCTACCCGTCTCTTTGTAGCTTTCTTTTTGCTCCTTGGTGTTGGTTTAGATTTTGCTTTTCGAATCACTGTTGATAATCTTCTTAATCGTATTCTTTGATCCGCGGTAATTCCTTTTCATTATTTTTCTTTCTTTATTTATATTTTTGTTAAGTTAAAACTTAGAATATATAGTCCTAGATTTGTAATATTTAATAAATCTTAAATATTTTTTGTACTCTCTTAGTGGGGTATGTGTTTTGATTTATTAATTTTTCTTCTTTCATAGAGTTATTCCTCATTATTGAAGAATTTTTTTATAATTTTTTATTTTTTCTTTATTGATATAAGATAGATCATTGATTGCTTATGATTAGAGAGTTTAGATCAAGTTTCTTTTATAAATGAAGTTTGGTCATATATTTTTATTATGAGAAATTGAGTGTAATGACTTAAAAAAAAAAAAAAAAAAAAAGTTCAAAATAATATCGCAGAAAGTTTTTTTTATTGTCTTATTTAAAAATAAATTAATTTTTACTCAGAAGATTAATTTATTTTGTCAAATTTATCTCCAAAAAGAATATATGAACACTTCAGATTTGTATTTTTATTTCTAGGAGAATATTACGATGTACTCAAATTATATTCTTTATTAATGAATTGTTAAATTTCTTAAAAAAAATATACAAAGAAGAAATTAAATGTAAAAATTGAAATTTGTCACATTTTAAATCGTTACGTATTTTTATTACCAGAAATTGAGTGTAATTGAGTGTAATGACTTCAAAAAAACAGAGAAAAATCAAAAACATCAATCTTAAAATCAACAATAGAATTATTGACTAACTGATGATTTTGCCATATGAAATTTGGTTGGTTTTGCCATATGAAATTTGGTTGGTTAAATATCATACTCAAGAGTAAAAGTCCTTTCAGAAAAAGAAAAACTAAAAATAACACGTGTAGAAGTCACATCAGATCACATCTACTACTAGTCTAACTTTATTAATGCAATGTAAACATATATAATTAATATAGCCTATTATGATAATAATTATTCCTAATTTTACAATTAATGCTACACCAATAAGAAATAATAAAAATTCTATCTCTATTCCATAATATTATCACATTTGAAATTTTTCACGTCCCTTAAGAAAATTATTAAATTTGTCTAAATTATTGTGAATTATTGAGTAAATTGATTATATTACCCTAAATTGATTATATTTACCCTTAAGTTAATGACTAATTCTTTTAAAAAAAATTAATTAAATTGAAAGCAATAATTATTGGTAATATACAAAAGGTAATATGAAAAAAAATAATTTAATTATTCATGAAACTACGATTGTGACAAATTATTTTAAATAAACTATTTTTTCAAATGTTTTTTTCAAATATGACAAGTATTATGGAATGGAGGTAGTAGCTAGATTAATTTATATATAAGGAAATATATGGTGCATACAATAAATGTATTTCAAACTTGGTCAACCCAAAGGCAAACTTGAGTTCTTCTTGTATGAACCAAAATCAAAGAAGAGGATTTTCATATTCTTCCAATAAACAAACCAAACAAGAAAATTAATTCAAAAGAATACAAAGATGAAGCAAATTTTGTGAATTTTCATTTTTCTTTGTTTGAAATAACAATTTCTTTTTAATACTAATCAACCAAAAAACAAGTGAAAGAGACACTTACCTGAAGTAACAGACAGCACTAGTTATAATTCATTAAGAAAATTTTTTCAATTTTATAAATTTTACTAGTTGAAGATCCGCGCATCGATTTATAATCTTGGCATAATGTCAAATTCGAGGTACTTAGATTAATAATAATTTTATTTAATGTAACTTTTCATACTTCCTTGGTAAATTCATAATTTGGTAAAATTTATTCGTTATTGTTTTATGAATTGAAATAAAAATGCAAAAATTCAATGTGAATTTTAATTAGTTAAAATTCTGAGAATTGTACAAACTATACCATATTTAAGAAAAGGACCCGATAAAATACATAATATTTAAGAAAAGGACCCATAAAATACATAATAAATATTAAATAACAGATATTAGGCTCTCATCAAGAAATTTCCAAATTTTTCTATCTATTGGTTAAGCACTCAAAGTCTCAAGCTCTCTGCTTGATCTCTCAACTCTATTCAAATTCTTCTCTTTCTCTCTTCAATTCCTTTATTGACTCTCTTCTTGTCTCTACTCTCCCTCTTCCTTGATATTCTATTGGAACAAATGAAGCTCATTGGTACGTTTTGCAAAAGAATCGAAGAAGCATGATCGTGAAGTTGATTGAGTTTTATGGCAAAACTTCTTTCGATGGTGAATATATCCGTATAAGGTTAGAAGTTTGAATTAGAAAAATATCCGGTATAGACCTAACGGATAACAATTAAATCTAATTTGAATTTTATTATTGGAAATCTGATTTTAAATACCAAATTAGAAAGTAGAGAGTTAATTATGTTTTATAGTCGATATGATAGCAATGCGATTTTAAAAGTAATAATATTAAAAGTAATTTTTATTACTATTATATGGAGATAAGAGATAAAAATAAAAAACATTTATATAAAAAGAAATAGAAAAAGCTTATAAATTTGTAAAAAACAGGAAATATAGAATGCATAAAAAGTAGAGTGTTATATCATCACTTTTAAAATATTTTTTTACCTCAGGGTTATATATACTTTAAAAAATTTATATTGTACACTTATTCAATTAAATTGGAATTAACTGAAAAAAAATCAACTTTAGCATTTCTTTCACTTAGATCACTAAGTCTTAATTTTGGTAGCACATGTTATTAAAAAAAAATTAAATAACAAAAACATTTTAAAAAATACTGCATGGGTCTGGATTAGACGATTAGCAAAATACACATGACTAAACCTCAAGCCGGATTAGACGATTCCTGGTAATGGGGTCTGGATTTAGACACTTTTAACTTTTTATAAAACACTACCTTTAATCCTAAAAGTTAATTCCTTTTGTCAAAAACTCTAAAAGTTAACTATAATGTTGCTGCAGAACACAACCATAGTGTTGATTAATTTATATATTTTGAGTGACTTCCTTTCACTTTGATGAACTTATAATTACTGCATGTAAATGTTATATTCTTATTTGAAAATACAAGAAACCTGTTCATAAATTACAAGGAAACCTGTTCATAAATTCAAGAGCTTACCTTCAAAAGAGATTGTGTAGGGACTCTCCTCCCTTATTTTTTTGTTCCTATTTTTTTTAAAGTAACACTAATACTTAAAATTTATTTATTTTATCTTTAATTTAGGTAATATGCTTATTTACAACAAATATAATAAGTCAAAACCCACTACATTGTATCATAATTAAATCTTGATATAAATTAATAGGAATATTTAACTGTTAACTATTCTTAAAAACTCATGTAATCAGAACATATTATTTTAATTTAATTTCAAGAATAATTATGTAATCAGACATATATTTAATTAATTTCAAGAATAATTTAATATGAATCATTTAATTTTAATGGATATTAAAATTAGATTGCATAAGGACAAAAAAAAAATAAAAATTATAATTTAATTATATTAACTAAATTTTCTTAATCAGTGTGCAAGTTAAACTGAAATAAAAATTATGGGGATAGCCCGTTTGGAACAAATTGTAGAATTTATTTGGAAATCCAATGTTTTATGTTTGGAATGAAAAAAATACAAAGGAAATATTAATTATTTTTTCTGATAATACAAAAGAATTTATATGCCAATCAAAAACAATTATTATTTGGGAAGGCATTTTAATCATTTGAGACATCAGTAATCAATTCATTCTGTCTGTATTTTTAATAATTTAAAAATTATAGGGAATTTCAACATTTTCATATGCTCTTTCAATTTTTATTTCAAATAATCTCTGGTGGAGACAATCTGGCAATACTCAGGCAATATACAAGCCAATTCATTATCTCTCTTTATAGAAACATGAGTTAAAAATTATAACCAATAACAACCTGATGATTTGGGTTCTAGCAACATAAATTGGATTCCTATGAAATGCATTAAATATATTACTGGGCGGTTATAGAAAGTCGGCCATACCTTTGTTTACAAAACCAGGCACGTAGGCAAGTGCCATGAATTTTTGCTTTCCCATATCAAACACCGTGGTATAATAGCATCCATCTATAATCAACACGTGGTAAATAGCATCCATCTATAAAAGGGCAGCCATGACCTTTTGTTTTCAAACCAACAAATTGAAGTTTATTCCTCTTTAGTTCTCAAAAATGACAATGCAACCTACAATTGTTGAAGCAAACTCCCCTAAAAAAATCCTTAGTACTCCATTCTTATTAAGCTTACCTAGTACTAAGCAGAACTATATTCATTTGGCTTCCTTTTCCTCAGCTAAGCCAACAGTTCGAAGAACACTTAAAGCTTGCTCATCATAACAATCCAAGACAAAAGTTCGTCCATTAGCCAACTTTCCTTTTACTGTTTGGGGGGAGCGCCTTGGTTCTCTTCATTTTATCAATCGGTATGTCATTTTCATACGTACTGAGTATGCTCAAATACACATTTTGATATGTACTTAACTTTTTATATTTTTTGTATAGTGATTTGAATCATTAAGCAAACAAGTAAAACTGTTGAAGGAAAAGGTAAAAAATGACATGTTAATGGCATCAACAAGTGATTCAGTAGAAAAAATCATCTCAATCTACACACTACATCGCCTTGGCGTATCATATCATTTTGAGGACGAGATTGAAGAGAATTTAAATAAGATTTTCAATAACTGACCTAATTTTCTTAATGAAAATGATTATGATCTCTACACCGTTGCTGTAATATTTCGGGTGTTTAGACATCACGGTTTCAAAATCTCTTCTAGTAGGCAACTCTTTACATTTAAATAAAAATATTTGTTGAATATATATACACTAAATAACAAATAAAGTTGATATATGTTAGGCATCAGCTCTGATACCAATTGTTGGGCATCAGCTCTGGTACCAATTGTTGGGCCTCAGGTACCACTTGCCTCAGCTCTGATACCACTCGTTGAGCCCTCACAAAGAATTAAGAGAAAATTAACGCAGCGGAAAAGTAGAAATCTCACAAAGAATAGATTGAGCCCTCACAAAGAATTAAGAGAAAATTAACGCAGCGGAAAAGTAGAAATGAGACACACAGAAATTTACGTGGTTCACTCTCAACTGTTTAGCTACATCCACGAGACAAACTCCGAATTATTCTTCCACTATTAAAAAATAGTAGGTACACCAAGAGAGTAATACAAAAATAGTGGCACTCAAAGTGTTTCCCCAAAACACCCCATAATAACTTCCTCACTATTTTTCTCTTCCCTAGTTTTAGGAAACACTTCCTAAAACTAGAAAACTCTCTCTCTACATTTTTTTTTTCTTCTTTCTGTTGTGTATTTTGCTTGAGGCTTGGCTACTTCTATTTATAGGAGAGGTTACGAGAGAGTCATGTATAACTCATTCACGACTCTCCATTTTTGTCAAAAAATTGCATGCCAATTTTTACTTTCCTTTTTCTTCTTCCGCGGCCTTCTTTGACTGCCAAAAAGTTACTATGCAAATTGCTGCATGACTGCCAAAAAGTTACTATGCAAATTGCTGCACAACCGCATTCTTTGACAATCTCCCATTTGAAGACTGATTCCAATCTGTCTTCACACATTAATCATGCGACAGTCTTCTCTAGTCTGTTATTCTAGCAGGTCAACTGAAGTTGAGCACAACAGCGTTTTTTGGTACATGTGAAAGTAAAAACTAAAGCCAAGAAAACTATAACCTATCTTCTTAAAGCCCACCCCTATCTTATAGTTATCTGCATGCAATATATCAGTAGGTGAACTTTACTATTTAAACCTATTTAAACCCTTTTTACAAAAAAATAAAATAAAATAAAATAAAGAATGTAACTAGAAAATACTAATATACACTAACAATGATTGCTGCTTTGATAGCGACATCAGTTAAAGGAACATCAAGATTTCCACTTTCTTGAAGATCCAAAAGAACATCAAGAAGATTATCAGCTCCCCTCCGATCGCCTTTCCTGGAAGCCGCAGCCTGCCTGTTAGCTCTATGCTCTTGTAAAATATCTTCAAGGATCTCATCTGTTTCATAATGCAATTTCCTAATTCTAGACCTTTCCCTTTGGACTGAAGGAAGCCATTTTAAGGAAGGAAATATGTCAGATATACTAACACCTCCTGTTGATTCAATTATATCATCAATAAGTCTTAGCAATGCTTCTTGGTTTTTGCTTTTATGACCAACCGTATTTCTTGCAGTTATAGAATTTGTTAGAGCGAATAAAGTATGAGTAAGATTGACAGGACTTCCCTCTTTCGAACCAAGAAATTTGACTAAATCTGCGACTTCTTCTTCTCTCACTGATCGAAAGGACTGTACTCGTTTCGCGCTAAGTAATTCCAACGTGCAAATTTTTCTCATTTGCCTCCATTGATCTCCGTACAACCCAAAAAAATTTTTCTTCATTTGCCTCACATTGAATCTTCCGTACAACCCAAAAATGATGTCGTTTCGGTTATTAAAGCACTATTTCTCCTGCAAGGAGAGCGCTCGTTCTGCGAAAACGGGATCTTGTTATTGTTTCATTACTTCTAATAGCGTATTCCGGCAAAGAGGATCACGACAGGAAAGGAAATCTCGACCTAGTTTAATAACCCATTATGGCGCGTCCGCGTAAGTTTTGGCCAAGGCGTTAACCGGCGGTGAGGTTTTACATCTCCGGCGGCTGGAAGCAATATTACCTAAGGCAAAGGTAATTTTCCGTGGTCCGGGCGGAGGTGCGTTAGAACCATGTTTGCTACAATTTCTTAGAGGTATAATTTTGGAATAAGACGAGAAGATAGAAAAGAAGCCGAAACTGAAAAGAACTTGAAATGAGAAGAAAAAGAAGGAAACTGAAAAGAACTTGAAATGAGAGGATTTGGTCTTCCATAGTGAAAAAGCTATTTGGTTATGGAGAAGATCGGAATAGAGAAAGAGCTAATGGTGAGTGGTTAGAACATAACTGCGTATCAATTTTATTTTATAGGGTAGTCTGGATAGAGACAGACAGACAGCATTGTTGTTGTTCGTTTTTGACTTCCTTGTTATTTTATTTGATTTATCTAATATCATAATTTATTTATATCAATAATAATATACTCCTTAATAATAAATATATTGTAAAATATTCATACAAAAAGAACATATATTATAAAATATATATGATGATTTTAGCTAGGATAATGAAGTTATACTTATAGTTTGCTTCAGAAGAATTTTTTTTTTTTTTTTTTTTTAGCCAGCAAACTTAATGATCTTGCTAAATTTTAGAAAAGACTTAACATATTCAAGAATTATGCCGTGAACCTATAGGCATATACACTCAAACCTATCAAGAATAGCAAATAATTGCCTAGACCAGATCCATAACTCTGTCTATATACTAAACCAATGAAAATAATTGCTTTCCTGTATATATGCGAAAGACCTCCCTGCTTCTGAGAAGCAGGTGCTGGATGTTCAACACCAGATTATAAACCGGAGGAGAAATAACAGCTTCATTAACCAACCAAACCGCTTGAGAATTATTCCACATTATTCCACAAGCAAGTGATGCACCCCATTATTCCAAGCCAGCTGCAAACCCAGAAAAAGGCCCCATTATTCCAAGCCAGCTGCAAACCCAGAAAAAGGCCCAAGAGCTCTGCCATTATAACTGAACAACTACCCAAATTACAAGCAAAACCATAACACCATCTCATTGCATCATCTGATAGTTTTATTTTAACTGTTGTTTAAGATAATTATATATAAAGAGTCAGAAAATCATTAAATCATTAATTATATAATATTATGTGTACTTAATATTATATTTAATATTATTATAACAAAGAATTTGAATAATATTATAATTTTTGTCTTTCTAAACTTCTAATAATATAGTTACTAATAATCATAAATAACAACTAACTTTTAATCAAAACTTCGTAGTTTCTGTACTATTGAGTTTAAGTTGAACAATATCAAAATTAAGTAATAATAATTATTAATCATAGTTTATGATTCAAAAAAAAATTATTAATCATAATTTGGTATTATATTGTATACTATTATTATAATTATTATGGATAAGTTTTTTTAATTATCATGAGTTTCTTTACTTATTTTGGATTAAAAATTTATAAAACATAAATCAGATGGGGCAATTGATTATATAAGGCAAGGTTAGTTTTTCGTGGCTTCAAACAAGCTCATGGTATTAACTATCTAGAGACTTTTGCACCTATAGCAAAGTTAAATATTGTTTTTGGTCTTATTATCAATTACTATGGACTGTCTTTTAAAAAACCTTGCTAAAACCCTACCCGTCTCTTTGTAGCTTTCTTTTTGCTCCTTGGTGTTGGTTTAGATTTTGCTTTTCGAATCACTGTTGATAATCTTCTTAATCGTATTCTTTGATCCGCGGTAATTCCTTTTCATTATTTTTCTTTCTTTATTTATATTTTTGTTAAGTTAAAACTTAGAATATATAGTCCTAGATTTGTAATATTTAATAAATCTTAAATATTTTTTGTACTCTCTTAGTGGGGTATGTGTTTTGATTTATTAATTTTTCTTCTTTCATAGAGTTATTCCTCATTATTGAAGAATTTTTTTATAATTTTTTATTTTTTCTTTATTGATATAAGATAGATCATTGATTGCTTATGATTAGAGAGTTTAGATCAAGTTTCTTTTATAAATGAAGTTTGGTCATATATTTTTATTATGAGAAATTGAGTGTAATGACTTAAAAAAAAAAAAAAAAAAAAAGAGTGAATGACTTAAAAAAAAAAAAAAAAAAAACAGGCAAGAAAAATCAAAAACATCAATCTTAAAATCCAACAATAGAAAAAGTATTATTAAAGTACGTAAATTTTGGTTGGATTCCAAATGATTACGCTTAGTAGAATTAATTGGCTTAACTGATGCATTTTGCATATGGGAAATTTGGTTGTGCTAAATATCATACTCAGCAGTAAAAAGTCCTTTTCAAAAATAAAAAAAAAAACTTAAAAATAACACGTGTAGAAATCACATCAATTAAAAAAAAAAAAAAAAAAAACTAAAAATAACACGTGTAGAAATCACATCAGATCACATCTACTGCTAAGTCTAACTTTATTGATGCAATGTATACATATACAATTGATATAACCTATTATGATAATAATTATTCCTAATTTTACAATTAATACTACACCAATGAGAAATAATAAAGATACTATTTCTGTTTCATAATATTTGTCATATTTAAAATTTTTCATGTCCTTTAAAAAAATCATTAAATTTGTCTAAGTTATAATAAATTGTTGAATAAATTAATTATTTAAGTTATAGTAAATTATTGAGTAAATTGATTATATTATCTTTAATTTAATAATAATTTTTTAAAAAAATCATTAAATTGAAATAATAATTATTGGTCATATAGGGTAAATATGGAAAAAATATTTATTACTCGTTAAAACTACAAATGTGATAAGTATTTTGAAATAAACTATTTTTTCAGATGTGATAAATATTATGGAACGGAAGTAATAGCTAGATTAATTTATATATAAGCAAATATATATAAATGTATTTTATTTAAACATGGCCAAAAGCAAACTTGAGTTCTTCTTGTAGGAACCAAAATCAAAGACGAGGATTTTCATATTCTTCCAATAAACAAACCAAACAAGAAAATTAATTCAAAACAATACAAAGATGAGACAAGTGAAAGAGAAACTTACCTGAAAATTAACAGACAGCACTGAAGACTTGAAAGTCTTATGGCCATGCATGGCCACTAGTTATAATTCATTAAGAAAAATTTTTAATTTTATATATCTTACTAGTTGAAGACCCGTGCATCGATTTATAATCTTGGTATAATGTCGAATTCTAGGTACTTAGATTAATAATAATTTTATTTAATATAACTTTTCATACTTCCTTAGTAAATTCATAATTTGATAAAATTTATCCCTTATTGTTTTATGAATTGAAATAAAAATGCAAAACTTCAATGTGGATTTTAATTAATTAAAATTCTGGGAATTGTATAAACTATACCATATTTAAGCAAGTTAATTTAAGCATCTTTTTTTTTAAAAATGAAATTAATATAATTTATCCCTTATTCTTAAAACAGTTAAGAATCGTAATAATGGAAATAAAACAAATGAAAAGGAACAAAGGAAGAACAACAACAAATTAAATATTTTTCCTATGTAAAATAAAATTGAGATTGTACATAGTAAAATTAGCAAAAAAAAGAAAAAAAAAAAAAAAAAAAAAAAAAAATTAGCAAAAAAAAGAAAAAAAAAAAAAAAAAAAAAAAAAAAACTTCCTGTTCTGTCCTCATCAAGAAATTTTCAATTTTCTATCTATTTGTTAGCACTCAAAAGCCTTCAGCTCTCTGCTTGAATCTCTCACTCGCATTCCAATTCATTCTCTTCCTCTTCTTGATATCCTATTGGACGAAATGACAGCTCTTTAGTACGTTGCCAAAAAAGAAACGAAGAAAAGCGTGATCGTGAAGTTGGCATCGAGTTTTTGGGCAAAAACTTCTTTTCAGAATGGAAGTTGATCGAGTTTTTGGCAAAACTTCTTTCAATGGTGAATATATATACTTTAACAGAAAAATTTTATCAGAAAAATTCTTAATTGATTAATAAATATTCCATAAAAATCATACTTTAACAACGAAAAACAGACCGATAAATCTTTCCAATAAATCCAACCTAATAATCTCTTATCTCTTTCAATTTTTTTTATCAGAAAAATTCTTAATTGATTAATAAATATTCCAAAAAAATCATACTTTAACAACTAAAAATAGACCGATGGATCTCTCCAATAAATTCAACATAATAATCTCTGATTGAAACTTATGCGGCCAAATTGTGTCCTTTTCTACTAGAACATAAGTAAAAGTGCTTTACCAAAAAAAAAAAAAAAGAAAAATCAGTAGCATCAACCAAATATCTTCATACTAATTCTTGACAAGGAAAAGAACCAAAGCTGTTGAAATTTGAACATACAAGAAACTTATTCATAAATTCAAAGCGAACTCAAAAGAGATGTGTAGGACTCTCCCTCCCGTATTTTTTTGTCCTATTTCTTTTTTTAAGTAAATAATATTTAAAGTTTATTATTTTGTTTTTGTTTAGTATGCTTATTTATCAACAAATATAATCGTCAAACCACTACATTATCATTAATTAAATCTCGATGTAAATAAAATTAAATATTAACCTTTAATATTCCAAAAAAAATCTATTTAATTAGACATATATTTAGTTAATTTCAAGAACAATTTAATATGAATCATTCATTAAAATTAGATTGCATAAAGACAAAAAAAATAAAAATTATAATTTAATTATATTAACTGAATTTTTTTAACAAGTGTGCAAGTCAAATTGGAATAAAAAATATGGGGATAGCCCGTTTTGAACAAATGAATTCCACAAAATTTTGTAAAATTCATTTGGAAATCCAATGCTTTGTGTTTGTATTTTTTCTGATAATACAAAAGAATTTATATGCCAATTAAAAACAATTATTATTTGGGGAGGCATTTTAATCATTTGAGACATCAGTAATCAATTCATTCTGTCTGTATTTTTAATAATTTAAAAATTATAGGGAATTTCAACATTTTCATGTGCTCTTGGAATTTCACATTTTCATTTGTTGCTCTTTCAATTTTTTACTTTCACATTCATTCTCTGGAGTGGAGGACAATCTGGCAAATTATCAAGCCAAAGTTCATTATCTTCTCTTTATAGAAACATGAGTAAATTATAAACCAATTCAACAAACCTGATGATTTTGGGTTGCTAGCAAACATAAAATGCGATTTCCTATGGAAATGCATTAAATATTACTGCTGTTATAGAAAGGGCCATGACCTTTTGTTTTACCAAAACCAGCACGTAGCAAAGTTGCCATGAATTTTTGTTTCCAAATCAACATGCTGTGGTAAATAGCATCCATCTATAAAAGCCGGCAGCTATTGAACCTTTTGTTTCAAAAACAACCAAATGAAGTTTATTCCTTCTTTAGTTCTCCAAAAAAAATTGACCAATGCAAGCCTAACAAAATTTTTGAAGCCCAAACTGGCCCTAAAAAAATCCTTAGTACGTCCATTCTTATTTGTTGTGGGAATTGAGGATATATTAAGGAAACCAAAAGCACACAAGAGAAAGTGCGAGCGTATCTATTACATATTAATGAAGAGAAAGAACAAGAGCCTGAACAGAGCCTTTTATAGGCATTACATAAGAACTGAACAGCAAAAATAGCCTAAAAAATCTGCAACTAATCCATAGCAGATAATCTGTTATTTGCCACTACTGACAGTAACATAAATCTAGGAACTAAATCAGCAACTAAAGGCTCCACTAACATAATTTTGAATCAAATCTTAACAAGTATTAGAAGGCTGTGGATTCCATGCAGATGGTAGTCTGAAGGCTCTCGTTGATAAATGTCTGATTACCATTTTAGATAATAAGATATGGATGAATGGTTTACTGCAAAAAATGGGGCGGGATATTGTTCGTCAAGAGTCTCCAACAAAGCCCGGTGAACGCAGCAGATTGTGGGATCACGGAGATGTGTACCGAGTGTTGGAAGAAAATGCGGTGAGAAATCATTCCCATGAAAGTTAATTCTTTTACTTGCAACTTGCAATTTTACATGCTTAAATGATTTTCTAAGACTATCTCTTCCCTATATATGTTGCAGGCGACAGACAATATTGAGGGTATGATCCAAATCAACCAAAACTCGCCTAAGCCACACTGCTTGACATGCTGCAGAAGTTGCAGCAATATACTCCACTTCCGAAGACGACAAAGCAATAGTATCCTGCTTCTTTGAGCTCCATGAAATGGCACCTGAACAAAGACTGAAATTGTAACCTGAGCTACTTCTTCTATCATCCAAAGAGCCAGCCCAATCACTATCAATATAGCCAAATAATCTGAAATTTGATACTGTACCAGATTCCAAATTCAACAGTTCCAGCAACATATCGCAATACCCTTTTTGCAGCTCCAAGATGGTGCTTTGTTGGACTATGCATAAACCTGGACAAGACACTACCAGAAAATGCGATGTCAGGCCGTGTATGAGACAAATAATTCAGTCCACCAATCATTCTCCGAAAATAAGTTGCATCAGCCTTCTCTGTCCCATCTTCAACTTTTCATTTTTCATTTAAATTCATCGGAGTTGAAGCCACATTGCAATTCACCATGCTGAATTTTTTTAGCAAATCACTTGCATATTTTTGTTTTCCAACAAAAACTCCATCTGCACTTTGTTTCACCTCAAGTCCAAGAAAATATTGCAATAATCCTAAATCTGTCATCTCAAATTTTCTCATCATAGAAGATTTAAAATCAGCAATAAGACATTCATTGGACCCAAAATAAATCATGTCATCAACGTAAACACAAACAACAAGAAATCCAAATTTGACTTCTCTTTTCAAATATAAAGTGGGCTCATTTTAACTTCTAACAAAAACCATTCTCACAAAAGTAGCTGTCAATTTTACTGTACCAGGCTCGCGGTGCTTGCTTAAGCCTATAAAGAGCTTTTCTTAATTTGAAAACTTTATCCTCATGACCGTTTTCAGCAAAGCCTTCAAGTTGAGAAACATAAAGTTTTTCCTCCAAATCTCTGTTCAAAAATGCAGACTTCACATCAAATTGAAAAACAGGAAGAGATAGTTGAGCAGCTAAAGCAAGTAGTAATCTTACAGTTTCAAGGCAAGCAACTGGTGAGAATGTTTCCTTGAAGTCGATACCTCGTTGTTGGGCATACCCCTTTGCTACAAGTTGTACTTTATGCTTTTGCACACTCCCATCAGAATGGTACTTGGTTCTAAAAGCCCATTTGAGCCCGATATCATTCTTCCCTTTAGGCAATTTCACCAATTCCCAAGTCTGATTTTTCTGAATTGAAGCTATTTTTTCATTCATAGCATTTTTCCATTCTTCCATTGTTGCTGCCTCCTCATAGAATACTAGATCTGAAACATTCAAATCAAAAGAACAGGTTTCATATATTTCTCTCAAGGATCGGGTCTTCCTTGGAGGAGTTTCAATCGATGAGGAAGAGCTTGAGAGTTTCATATATTTCTCTCAAGGATTCAGTCTTCCTTGGAGGAGTTTCAATCGATGAGGAAGAGCTTGAGCTGATTGGACTAGAAGAATATGAGTTGTTTGGACTTGATGAGTTGCTACTAGCTGAATTTGACGATAAAAAATCAGTAGCATCATTTGATGGTGAAAAATCAGCAACATCATTCTCTAAAACTGGAGCTTGGTCTAAATTCTTAGCATTTCTCCAATCCCATTTTGCATCTTCATTAAAAACCACATTTCTGCTAATAATAATTTTGCCACTTAAAGGATTATATAGCCTATATGCCTTGGATTGAGAACAATAGCCAACAAAAATGCATTTTTCAGACTTTTCATCAAGTTTGTGGTGAGATTGAGAATTAATTAAAGCATAGGCTCTACAACCAAAAAATTTTAAGTGACTTACACGTGGTTTTCTGCCTCTCCAAGCTTCATATGGTGTTTTATTCATGACGGCCCTTGTTGAAGAAATATTAAAAAGATACACCGTGGTTGCAACGGCTTCAGCCTAGAAAGAATTTGGAAGACCCTTGGCTTTGAGGAAGCTTCTGGCCATCTCCACAACAGTCCGATTCTTTCTCTCGACAATACCATTCTGCTCTGGTGTGTACGGTGCAGTAAGCTCCCTGTGAATGCCACATTCTTCACAAAAAATATTAAATTCAATAGAATTAAATTCACCACCTTTGTCCGTCCGGAGACATTTGATACGGCTATCTAGCTGATTTTCTACCAAGTTCTTAAATTTCTTGAATGTAACAAGAGCTTCAGATTTACACTTCAAGAAATAAACCCAATTCATACGGCTATAGTCATCAATCAACAATTAAAAATATCGATTACCACCAAATGATTCAGTTTGCATGGGTCCACACAAGTCCGCATGGGTCCACACAAGTCCGCGTGTATCAATTCAAGACAATTATCAGCCCTCCATGATTTTCCTACAGGAAATGATTTCTTACTTTATTTGCCCAAAACGCATCCTTCATAAAACTCAACAGATTCAATCTTGGGTAACCCATTAACCATATTTTGCCGGCTCAAAAACTTCAACCCTTTTTCACGTAAATGCCCATAATGCAAATGCCACAAATTAGATTCATCAATTTTACTAACAGCAAGAGCAGTGTTTTCCACAGAAGCATCTAGTGGAAACATTTTGTTTTGAGTCATTGGAACATTAAAAATGGTATGACCAGTTTTCTTATCTTCAATACAACATGAGTTATCATCAAACACAATTCTATACCCACTAGTCATCAATTGCCCAATACTTAACAAATTATAAGCCAAGCTAGGAGCAAATTTAGATTCACCAATTTTACTAATAGCAAGAGTAGAGTTTTCCATGGAAGCATGTAGTGGAAACATTTTGTTTTGAGTCATTGGAACATTAACAATCGTATAACCAGTTTTCTTATCTTCAATACAACATGAGTTATCATCAAACACAATTTTATACCCACTAGTCATCAATTGCCCAATAGTTAACAAATTATAAGCCAAGCTAGGAGCAAATTCCACATCATTGAATAGTTTAGTATTACCGTGGCAAGTATTGATGGCATTTGTACCTTTCCCTTCCACTTGAATCACCTTATCATCACCCAGTCGGACTGTTGTTTTTTCTTTCTCATCAAGCTCTTTAAATAATTGCTTTGTTCTTACATGTGATTAGAACACCCACTGTCCAAGAACCAAACAACATTAGTAGCATTTTTATTAAAAGAATGAGCCATGAAAAGCATACTCTCTTCTTCTTCAGCAACATTGGCATGCTTTCCTTCATTTTTTTGATTTCCTTTATTCCTTTGCTTGGTCCAACAATCAGCTTCTTTGTGGCCGACTTTATCACAATAATAACATTTGATCAAATTATTGCCATTATTCTCCAGAACGTCGTCCTCTTCCACAGCTACTACCGCGACCTCGACCGCGATGACCACCACAAAATTGCCTCTATTTGAAACTTTGTCATCTGATTTACTATGAGAGGACCCTCCTTTCACTTGAAAAGCTTTTTCTTCAATTCTTGTTGATGATCTATTTATCCCACCTTCACGAGCTTGCAAAGAACCCATTAAATCATTAAAAGAATAAGCAGATAAATCTTTCGACTCTTCTATTGCAGCAACCACATGATCAAATTTAGGAGTTAGACTTCTCAATAATTTTAAAACCATAGTCTCATCAGTAATTTTTTCACCATATGCTCTCATTTGAGAGATAATTTTAGAAGCCCTTCATAAATATGCTTGAACAGATTCAGAATCACCCATTTGAAGTGTTTCAAATGTTCTACGAAGAGATTGAAGTTTTACAGTGATTACCTTTGAGCAGCCTTGAAATTCGTTCATCAACACGTGGTAAATAGCATCCATCTATAAAAGGGCAGCCATGACCTTTTGTTTTCAAACCAACAAATTGAAGTTTATTCCTCTTTAGTTCTCAAAAATGACAATGCAACCTACAATTTTTGAAGCAAACTGCCCTAAAAAAATCCTTAGTACTCCATTCTTATTAAGCTTACCTAGTACTAAGCAGAACTATATTCATTTGGCTTCCTTTTCCTCAGCTAAGCCAACAGTTCGAAGAACACTTAAAGCTTGTTCATCAAAACAATCCGAGACAACAGTTCGTCCATTAGCCAACTTTCCTTCTACTGTTTGGGGGGAGCGCCTTGGCTCTCTTCCATTTGATCAATCGGTATGTCATTTTCATACGTACTCAATCGGTATGTCATTTTCATACGTACTGAGTATGCTCAAATATACATTTTGATATGTACTTGACTTTTTATATTTTTTGTATAGGGATTTGAATCATTAAGTAAACAAGTACAACTGTTGAAGGAAAAGGTAAAAAATGACATGTTAACGGCGTCAACAAGTGATTCAGTAGAAAAAATCATCTCGATCGACTCACTATGTCGCCTTGGCGTATCATATCATTTTGAGGACGAGATTGAAGAGAATTTAAATAAGATTTTCAATAACCAACCTAATTTTCTTAATGAAAATGATTATGAATCATTTTGATCGACTCATTGTGCCGTCTCGGAGTATCATATCACTTTGAGGAGGAGATTCAAGAGAATCTAACTAGGATTTTCAATACGCAACCTAATTTCCTTAATGAAAAAGATTATGATCTCTTCACTGTTGCTGTAATATTTCGAGTATTTAGACAGCATGGTTTCAAAATCTCTTCTGGTAAGCAAGTTTAGATACATTTAAACAAAAATATTAATTGATTAATTGAACATTGATAGGCTAATTTGATTTGGTTGATTGTGAATCAGATGTGTTCAACAAGTTCAAGGATAGTGATGGTAAGTTCAAGGAATCCCTACTAAATGATATCAAAGGCATACTGAGCCTTTTTGAAGCTACACATGTGAGCATGCCTAATGAACCCATTTTAGATGAGGCCTTAGCTTTCACCAAGGCTTTCTTGGAATCCTCTGCGGTTAAGTCATTCCCTAATTTCGCAAAGCATATAAGCAGTGCACTAGAGCAGCCGGTACACAAAGGCATACCAAGGCTAGAGGCAAGAAAATATATTGATTTATACGAGGTCGATGAAAGTCGAAATGAAACTGTACTAGAGCTTGCAAAGTTGGATTTTAACAGAGTGCAGTTGCTACACCAAGAAGAATTAAGTCAATTTTCAAAGTAAATCATCTTTTTCTATAAATGCTTTTCATTTATTTTTTGGTAATTAGAATTTAGAATTTATAATTTAACAATTAATAATATTTCAGGTGGTGGAAGAGTTTGAATATTAGTGCAGAGGTCCCATATGCAAGAAACAGAATGGCAGAGATTTTCTTTTGGGCGGTTTCTATGTATTTTGAACCTCAATATGCAAAGGCTAGAATGATCGTCTCCAAAGTCGTATTACTTATCTCACTCATAGACGATACAATTGATGCATATGCCACTATTGATGAAATCCACCGTGTTGCAGATGCAATCGAAAGGTAAATACAAATGCAATTATTACATATAGATTACAAATAGACAATTATATCAAATGAGATTTCTTATTTTTCTATTTAAATTTCATTAGGTGGGATATGAGATTAGTCGACCAACTGCCAAATTACATGAAAGTAATCTATAGATTAATTATCAACACATTTGATGAATTTGAGAAAGATTTGGAAGCAGAAGGAAAGTCCTACAGCGTCAAGTATGGAAGGGAAGCGGTAATATGCATATCAACACACGTACAATGAACAATGAATTTGAAAAAGATTTGGAGGCAGAAGGAAAGTCTTACAGCATCAAGTACGGAAGGGAAGCGGTAATCTATTTTGCATAGAATCTTTAGTTAATCAAATTCATTTCTGAATTATAATTAATCTTTGTTTGTTGGTATCCAGTTTCAAGAACTAGTGCGAGCGTATTACCAGGAGGCTCTATGGAAGGCTGACGGAAAAGTGCCAACATTTGATGACTATATTTTTAACGGAGGAGTGACTTCGGGATTGCCTCTTGTTGCAACTGTATCTTTTATGGGAGTAAAAGAAATCAAAGGAATTAAAGAATTCGAATGGTTGAAAACCTATCCAAAGCTCAACCAAGCTGGAGGCGAGTTTGGCCGTATGGTGAATGATGTAATGTCTCATGAGGTACTTACTATATTAAAAACCAAATCCTAACACCTTTTTTGTTTTTATTAATTTAGTAATTTAGAACACATATCAAATGCTTAAAAATGCCTTTATAAATCACAGACTGAGCAAAATAGAGGACATGTTGCTTCTTGCATCGATTGCTATATGAACCAATATGGAGTTTCCAAAGAGAAGGCAATGGAAGAGATCCAGAAAATAGCTACATCGATTGCTATATGAACCAATATGGAGTTTCCAAAGAGAAGGCAATGGAAGAGATCCAGAAAATAGCTACAAATGAATGGAAGAAAGTAAACGAGCAACTTATTATGCAGTCTAAAGAAGTAGTATCAGTGGGTATCCTCATGAGAATTGTTAATCTTGTTCGTCTAGCATATGTCAGTTACAAGCATGGAGATGGATATACTGATTCAAAGCATTTGAAAGACTATGTCAAAGGAATATTCCTTGAACCTATCCCCGTTTGAAGTCAATTTCATGGATATCTCATAATGCTAGTTTTCTGCAAAGGAGAAAACTATATGTATTCTCTAGATTCTTGTCCTATATATGTCTGCATAAATCATGCAACTCTTTTTTCTTTAATTTAAATAAATTATCTAATAAATTTTAATTATTCTCTATTTTCATCAAATCCTTATCTTATCGGAAATGTTAATATATTTATATAGTAACTAGAATTTTAATTATTCTCTATTTTCATCAAATTCTTATCTTATCGGAAAGGTTAATATATTTATATAGTAACTAGTGTTAAAACCTAGTAAAAGATGAAATAATCTTTCATAATATCATTCAAAAATAATAAATAGTATAATAAAATGATCATGATATGATTTATAAAATTGTATCTCATTGAGATATGTTAAAAAAAATTGCAATGCTAAAATATGTTTTCTTAAGTATCATTCGAATCCTTTTACCAAAGTATATAATAGTAAAAGTCATGCATCGTATATGACCTAGGGGTGTCAAAATGGGTTGGTGTGTTAGGTTCAACATGGATTCGCCTAACACACGACACGATTAGAGTCAATGCGATCACGATCAATTTAATAATTGTGTAAATTTATCGGCACGAACACGACACGAAAATTAGACAGGTGATATGAACATGATACGTGTAATCCACCTAATATCATAAATAAGTTAAGTGGATTGTGTTGACCCATATATAACTCGTGCGATCCACTTAATATCATAAATAGGTTAAGTGGGTCGTGTTGACCTATATACGACCCACTTAATATGTTTATAATATTTTTAAATCTTCACCTATTTAACTCCAATCGTATTTTAAAACAAATTTTCATTCATAAAATACATAAATTTTTTAAGATTCATAATAAAATAAAATAAAAAGTAATACAACAATAAAACTTAAATAGATTTTAGTTGGAGTATTTATATTTAGTTGGAGTATTTATATCTAACATTAAAATTACATTTTCACTCTTAAATAAATGGGTTACTTGCCTAACTAGCTGGCCAACCCGCGACACAGTACATTTATATTTGTGTCATAAATGTACGACTCGTTTATGACACGAACCTGTTTAACCTCAACCTTAATCTATTTATTTCGCATATTAGGCGAATTGTTCAAATCTATTTTGACACCCCTAGGACCTGCATAAAAAAATGCACACACGCTATTAATGTATTTTTCAATAGTGATAATAATTTTGAGAATTTAACTAATTATATTGAAATAAAAAATTAAATTTTATTATTTTATTAATTTTATTAATTTTAATATTTTATGGTTTATTTAATAAATGGAAATTGTTAATTAATTTGAAATATTAATGGTTAATACTTAATTTTAGTGCAAGTAATGACTGGAAGCCGATGAATGTCTACTTAATGTTACTCCTCAATTTTTTGTACTATAACAAAACAAAAATAAATTTTTCTCTTACAAATTTAATTTTATAGTTTTTTTTTTTATTTTGCTTCTAATCGAAGAGAAAATTATCAAAATTTTTTCCGCCTTATATTCCTTTTCTTATTTCCCAATAAAATAAGTTTTTGCTTATTAATAATAGTTTAGTTTTCTTTTTCTTTTCCTCCTATATGACATTAATCTTAAAATATAAAACAACTTATCTTCTTAAAATTGTTATCGTAATAACTTATCTCTTTATACTAACTCCTTACACTTCGCAATTTGTCCTAATATCATAAATATATTAAATGGGTCGTGTTAACCTATATACAATCTGTATAACTCACTTAATATCATAAATATGTTAACTGGGTCCCGTTGACTTGTGTACAACCCACTTAGCATGCTTATAATATTTTTAAATTTTAACTTATTTAACTCCAATTGTACTTTAAAATAAATTTTCATGCATAAAATGCATTCATTCTTCAAGATTCATAACTAAAATAAAAGTAATACAATAATAAAATTTAAATAGGTTTTCGTTTTAGAGTATTTATATCTAATACTAAAATTATCTCTTTTATCTCTTTACTCTTAAATAAATGGGTCACTCGCTAACCCCCGGTACAATACGTTTATATTCGTGTTATAAAAATGTGTGACTTATTTATGACACGAACCCGTTTAATCTCAACTCTAACCCATTTATTTCGTGTGTTAGGCAAATTGTGTTCCCGTATCATGACTCATTTTGACACCTCTAGTATGACCTGCATAAAAAAATGCACACACACTATAAATGCATTTTTCAATAATGAAATAAATTTAAGAATTTAACTAATTACATTGAAATAAGAAATTAATTATTTTTTATTTTATGTTTATGATTTATTATAAATAATTATTTATTTATTTAAAATATTAATGTATTATACTTATTTACTGTAGTATGTTCTAAGCGTATGGATGTCCTACTTATGTTACTTATTTTTTTTGGATATAAAAAAAATTAATTTGATTTTTAGAAAATTAAAAAAATCAAACTTGGACAAATGTGCTTGCACATCAATCAAATTTGTAAAACTTACCTGCCAAATTAATTGTTGGTCCTACTATTCCTATTTTTGGTTTTTTAATTTTAATAATTGATTGAACCTTTAGAAAATATAAAATAATTCATCTTCTCACAACTGTGCTAAATAATTGTTGTCATCTTCTCATTTGGCAATTTCAGAGACTTACAATTGTTTCTCTATAACACAAACTACCCTATTTTTATATAGATATAGATAAATAGAGACTTACACTTGGTTTCTCTATAACACAAACTACCTTGTTTTTATATAGATATAGATAAATATAGAATTTTCAATCGTGATAATAATTTAAAAATTTACCTAATTATATTGAAATAAGAAATTAAGTTTTTTTTTATTTTATATCTATTATTTATTATAAATTATTGTTCATTTATTATCATATTTCCTACGTTCCCGTATCTCATGTCTCATGTCTGTGCAACTTTGCTTTTGGTATATAGGACTATCTCATACATCAAGGTAATTATTAAAATAAGAAATTAAATATTTTTTTATTTTGTAGTGTCACTACCTGTTTTCATGGGCCGGATCGGCACTAGGGTCCAGGTAAGCTTAAGGTTTTTATTATTATTAAATAAATGGAGGAAATGTTACGGAATTTAACTAATATAATTAAAATAAATCGAACCAGACCCGGAAATCAAATTAATTTTTCGAAAACCACGTGAAAAGAACCTGCAAACCAAGCAAAAAACGGGCCAAATCATTAAATTGAACCAAAACGGTTCGAATCGAACCGGAATGGCCCAGAGTTCTCTGTAACCATCTTTTTTTTTTTCTTTTCTTTCCTTCTCCTCCTCCGCGCGTTCTTCTCCGCTCCTTCTCCCCTCCTCCTTTCCTGATCAGCCCACCGGAGCTCCCCGCCGTCGTTTCCTCTTCGCAGCAAGCTCCGACCTCGCCGCAGTGTTAACCTCGCCTCTTTCCGTTCGTCTATAATGTCAGTAGCTGTCGCAGGAGGAGTCGCGACCGGAATCGCGTCGAGCCTCTCGTTCCGCGACTTTCCGGCGACGCCGGCTCCTCTCGCAAACGCGGTCTCTCCTTCGTCCTCCCCTTCGTCTCCGGCGGCTGCGGCAGCGCGGGTGAGATGCGGTTCTCCTCCTTTGGATCGATGGCAATGGTGGCAGTGGCTGTTGATGCCCGTTCGGGCTAGACCAGCCACGGGCTCAACAAATGGACGACAAAATCAAGCTCCCTATGAAATTTCGAGTCTAGGGGTGTGTGGATCGCAAAATTGTCTAGGGTGGGTGGAATGCGCAAAAATTTTGGGCAGAACGATTTAACCGGCCTGCCGTGGCAGGCGGCGGTCGCAACCGCCGGCGTTCCTCTTCCGGCGAGGAACCTATAGGGACATGAATTTCCTTTCTTCTTCGCGAGGTATCTGTGGAACGTTGCCCAAGATTTCCCATTCGTACGCTCTAAGACTCAATGTCTCAATTTTTGTATGAAATTCTGAATTAGTTTAATTAATGAATTCTAATATTGAGTAATTGAGTAAATTATATATTGAATAATTAAAGATAATTAGGGTTATTGAATAGCCTAAATATATATAGAACATTTTTAGTCCTTTGTAAATAAATAAACTTGATTATAAGATGCAGATTTGCGATAGCCGACTATATGTTTAGTTAATTGGTTTTAGAGATTTAGGATAAGTAATGTAAATTAGTTGAGTATTGTCAAATAAATTTCATGAACTAGTAAAATAAGAGAGAGATATTACTTACTTAGAAGATTTGACATGGAAATAAGAATTCTTAGTTATTATTTATGTGAGTTGATTATTTGTTGATGCAAGAGCTTAACGGATGTTGAGTTACGAATGCTGCGGATGGGAAGTGTTGTTGTGAGTTGCTCGACGGATGAGCTGTGTGTATTGATTGATAAATATATAATATTATTGTGATGTTTAAATAGGTAGATAGTCATATTTCTAGGGAAGGTTTTACTGAAATTTCGATAGAACCTAGACTAGTTTTAATTAATAACATAATAAATAAGCTTATTTAGATAAATTCTATAATTTGATACATAATAAGAATAAAAATAAGTGCTCTAATTATAATTATTAATACATTATTATTACATAATTAATTATTCATATTTATTTATTTATTTTCATTATTATTATTTATTTTACTTGATTGTTGTTATAATTTATATGACTATTTTAATTTGCCATTGATATTTTTGGATGTCTAATTGTTGCCAATATGGCATTTAACATGTTTAATTGATTAAATATGCTTGCATTTAATTGCAAATACTTGAATTATTGTGCTTGTGGATAAGTGCTATGCATTTATTAATGTGGAATTGGGATGAAGTGGGAGTCACCCATGGGGTTTGTGAGGACGGTGAGTCGATAAAGCATGGATCACTGAATTATGATGAATATGAAATTGAAGGCAGTACGACCGGGAAACATGGAGAGTGTGGCGGCCCCCGTGTGCACAATTGAATACCCAAGGATTATATAGAAACCACAACGTGGTTCTTCTTATTGGGCCGGCACCCTGATAACTAAGATTTTATGGTGGCCCGACAGGGTGCCTCGCTGCTGTGTGCGCCTGATGATCTAGGATTTTGAGACGGAGACGCCGCGATGCCTATCCATGTTGGTAATTGCGAAGAAAGAAACATGGTAAAAGTAATGAGAGGAACTGGTACGTAGTGAGGATTAGACCCGTCGGCCAGGTATAGGGGATTGGCCTCGCTCGGAGTGCAGCACGTTCTGAGAAGCAATAGGGCCCGGTGAGAGTACGGCTCGTGGAGGTTTTGGTGATCGCCACTGATTAATATTCACGTGAATGTGATGTATGACGATGGTTTAATGAATTCCTTGAGCTATGTATAAACCAACAGTTAGTAGACTCCGGCAGTTGTAGAATTTAACTTACATTATAGTTTGTGTATTTTCATAGACTGAAAGTAATTCTGGTGAGCCCATATTAGAAATGTGATATATTGTAAAATTGGGCCACTGTTGGAATGTTGTGAAGCAAGAATAAATATTTGGGTCCGAGATGTAATAAATCTTGAGGTTTTATTTTTTTTTTAGTAAATATGGGCTTGAATGTTTGAAATTTATAATTGAGAGATAGTAAATTTTAGTGTTTTCAGGCTTACTACGGCCTCGACTTTAGCTTGTCTGGGCCTAGTCGCCGGTCCGGCCCATTGAGAACGGGTCGTGACGGATAATAAATTTTAAAATTTTTTAAGCTAATTAATAGTTGAAAAAAAATTAAGATATATTTTTTTATTTTATATATTAAATTATTTATTAAATAAGATTTTTATTTATTATTATATCTTCGTATGTTCCCGTATCTCGTGTCATGTCTTGTGGAAAACTATTGCTTTTGGTATAAATATAAACTAACTTCATATTCAAGGGTAATTAAAAATTAAAATAAGAAATTAAATATTTTTTATTTTATATATGTTGGGTTATATGATATTTTAATTAATTTTAATTTAAACTAATTATATAAATAAAAAATGTAAGTATTTTTTATTTCATGTTTTTTGTTTATTAATAAATAATTAATTTCGTTTTATCATAATTATCACGTATGTTCCTTTTCGTAGTCTGTGTCACGTGCAACTTCCTCTTAAGTATATAAAATTAAGTATTTTTTATATTATGGTTTGAGTATTTGTTATTAAATTAAAATTTTAATATATTGATCTTGATGGGATTGATTATTAATAGATAGTATCAAATAATAAAGACAAACTAACAAAAGTATGAAACATTATCTTCTATCTAATTACTTGTCAATTACACCTTATCTTTTTAACAACCAGTGTTAAAGTAATTTATTGTCCTCTCCATATATGGCCATTCAGAGGCTGTAAACTGTAGCTTTCATATAAGTGCAAACTGCTATGGACTATTATTATATAGTATATAATATATATATATAATAGTTTAATTATATAGTATATAGTATAGTATATATATATATAGATTTTGAACTTTTTGATTTCTAATTAAAATATTATTACAAGCTAATTTTAAAATGAATATTTTAATTGTGGGTGAATCACTCAAAATCGATCCAACCAACTGAATGTTCACCCCATACAAGACTCATAAATAAGTAGGCAAATAATCTGCCTTGTATCATGTAGTCTTCTCCTTGTCGCACAAGTGCATGACATCTCTTATTCTTTCTCTTATATATATAAAGGTCTTAGCTCTCATATTAAAGGTCCAACAATTTGTGTTAAATCAAACTAAATAGATTTATTTGATTTTGAGCGGATTTGACTTTATTGTTTTGGCTTAATGAAAACCGAGACGAGCTAAAATTTTTTTGATTTTTTAACTAAAATCGAAACCGAACTAAAAATATGTTAAAAAATAAATCAAACCAAATAGAACCAATTTGATTTGGTCAATTTGGTAGGTTCTATATATATATATATATAGAGAGAGAGAGAGAGATATATAGAAGAGAAGAGAGAGTAGAGAGAGAGAAGAGGAGTAGAGAGAGACGGAGAACGAGAGAGAATTACTACTAAGAGAGAGAGAGAGAGAGAGAGAGAGAGGTTCTAACTAAGCCTCAATGGACTATCCCAAGCGCAAACCAATTTCTAGAACTTGTTCTCAATTTTCCACTCAGCATTTTGAATACTTGCGGAACCCAAACTCAAATAAAATAGACCCAAGTTTGCATGAGCCCAATAAACACTATTTTTTGGTGTTGCTTGATGTTTGTTTGGTTGATGCAACATTTTTTTGGATGATACAACAGAAAATTTTTTGATCACATTTCGTTCATTATTCCTTGTGTTTGAAGCTTCTGTTCTCATTGATTATTTTGCTGATGGCCAAAATATATAATTTAACCTATGAATTTTGATAAAAAAACTTTGTAACACTTAGGAACTTTAAAATCGATCTTGTAACATCCTAAATTTAAATTTTTATAATAATCTCACACCTTCTTACACTAAAAATAATATTTCTTTAAGGTTTTTAGTTTTTATATCCAAAATATTAATATGATATGTCGTTAATACAACTTTTAGAATAATAATTTTTAAAATTTTTTGGATGATACAACAGAAAATTTATTGGATCAAATTTGGTTCATTATTGCTTGTATTTGAAGCTTCTATTCTCAGTATCTATTTTGTTGATGGCAAAAACATAATTTAACCACTGAATTTTGACAAAAAAATCTTGTTTAATTAAGGTTTTTAGCTTTTATTTCCAAAATCTTAAATTGATATGTGATTAATATAACTTTTGAAAAATAATTTTTACATTTTTTTAACTATCCAATAAGTGCTTAATTGATTTAATTTTACAAGTTGAGGTGTTCAATAGGTCGAATAAAATGTTTGATAGTTCCAATTTTATGAGTTAAAATTTTCGATGTGTTAAATTAGAAGCTGAGGGTGTGACAAGATTTTTTTGGGAAAAGTACGTAGACCGGTGAATTTTTGTACTGACACTTTTGTTGATTTTAGCTTCTGTTCATTTCACATCTTTAATCGTAATACGTTATTAATTAGCAGATTTAGCATGTAGTATGTTGATTGGTTGGGTAATTTTCAGGAAGATTACCAGCAGTAATCTTTTCTCATCTCAAAGGAATTTCTACTTGTAACTTTCTTCCTTACTGTTGACTTAAAGCAATATTTGTGGTTGGGTATCAATCATAGTTTAGTGGAATTTTATGCTTCATTGCTGCATCTAAGCAGGTTTCTTCACTTAATATTTCTAAATTAGCTTTGAGTATATGCGGGTGCTTATCAGCTTAGATTTAATGCTCCATTATATTAAGTTTTTTTTGGACCTTTTTGATATTTAATAAAATTATTTTGCTAAAAATATTGTTAGCAATACTTGGAGGAAGCAAAACAATCAAATCAAGTATATATATTTGTTAGCATACTTGAGGAACAAAAACAATGCAAATCAAGTATATATATATATTATAGTTATATATGATATATAAAGCAAGTATTTTTTCGGCAAGAAGTTCAAGCATATTACATTCTAACTGAAGTGCTCTTCCATTGCTTTTTCCACATGATATTTTTTAAATTTTGGTGATTAACACATGAAGGATTATAATGTCCACGGTAGAACTCATAAATTTTGATAGTGCCAATAGAAATTTAATTAATGAATTATAGGTTTATAATACATATGAGTTTAATTATTATTCAATTATGCATAATTAATACATCTTATGTAAATAATATAATTATGTATAATAATTTGTTACCTATCTTTTTCAATTAAAAACATTACATAATAATTGTGATATAATTGTCATTCAGAGATTATAAATGTATTAAATAATATAAAATATTATAATATTATATAATCTCAATTTTTATTTAAAGAATTAATCATAATTTTGATGTTGATTATCATAACCTAATATTACAAGGTTTATGCCTTTATCTTTTAAATTAATATTAGTATAATATTGATATTGAAAATCGCTATAATTAATCATAATTATCATCTATTATTATGAATGAAAATTTTATATTTAAAAGAATGATAGAGAAGGTTAATGGTGAAAATATTTATTAATAGTTTTATTAACAATGAATTTCCAAACATTTCAATATTTATATTTCTTAAAATTGTAATATAGTTGTCATTATTAGTTTTAATGATAATATATTGAATTGCCATTAATTACTTATTATTATACTATAAATAGAGAAAGCTTTATAAGGTTTGGTAAGACCAATTTTTTTTTTTTGTAATTTAAATAATTCTTTTTTGTAATTTAAATTTTGTAATTTAAATAATTCTTATAAAATTTGTTTTTGACATTGATATATTTTTTTGTGTTCTAATTTCTATTATTCTATCAAATTAAGAAAAGTTTAATAAATCACAAGAGAAAGCTATTAACAGATAGCAAAATACAGAGTTTAGACACAAAACGAGGAGCTTTAGAAAACATAGAACCAAGTTAAATGATACGGTAAGGATCATGTTAGTATTTATTATACTAAATTAGTTATTCTAGAAATCCTAGTTGGCAAGTCAGTTAGAGATGAAAAACAACTTGTTCTAGAAGCTGTAACGAAATAAAGCTGTAAAGCTTATATATGTGTAAACAGATTCATTTCTCATTCATTCAATGAAAATATCTTCGCAGAAATTTTTCCAATTTGTTTTCTTCTAAATTTCCCTATTATGAGTATAAGAGCACGTTCGTCCTTCCTCACTTTGATCGCGAAGCCTCTTGAGTGTTTATGTGTTCTCGTGAGTTCTTGATTTCAAGTTCCTTTGATTTTTGTATTTGCTGAAATCATTCTTAATGTTTCTTGTTCCTCAATTTTGAAGTAAAATGGTCAATGATCACCTCCAGAACCCTTCTAATCCATATTTCCTTCATCTTAATGAAAATCCCGCCCTTGTCTTAGTCTCACCTGTTCTTTTTGGTTCTAATTACCTCTCATGGGCCAGAGCCATAAAGATGGCGCTAATTTCAAAGAACAAAATGGTGTTTGTTAATGGTTCAATGCCTCCACCATCACAGACTGATCCAAGGTACTCAACCTAGGAGAGATGTAACACCATGATTCTGTCTTGGATCACAAAGTATATTGTGGATTGATAAGGCATCTGATGTATGGAGTGATTTGCAAGATCGTTTCTCTCAAGGTGATGTATTACGAATCTCAAATCTCCAAGAAGAAAGTTCTAGTTTTAAGCGAGGACAGTTGTCTGTTATTGAATATTTTACTCAATTGAAAATCTTGTGGGATGAGTTGCTCAATTTCAGGCCTATACCTACTTGTTCTTATGCTATGCCTTGTTCTTGTGGTGCAATTGGTGTGTTCAAGACTTTTATGGAGAATGATTGTGTGATTAGGTTTTTGAAGGGCCTGAATGATCAATATGCATTAGCGTTTTGATGGGTCTTCTGAGAGTGCAATCAATAATGCACATGTTTAAATCTGCAAGTAAATGATGCCTAGATGCATGCTGCCCATTCTTGTGAAATAAATTTTCTCATCTAGTTATCAGTAATGATGCTAGATCATCTGCCATCTGTGAATAAATTTTTCTCTCTAGTTATACAACAGGAGAGGCAATTGTTATACACAAGTACTTCTGAGTCAAAGGCTTTATTGAATAAATCTTTTAGGCCAAACACTAGTTTTAATAACTCTTATGGAAAAAAGAATAGGAACCACAATTCTTCTGGCAATAGAATTAGTGGTAATGGATTTCAGATGCCTATTCAAAAGCATACTCTCCTCAGATGAATAGAAATAAGATGAACTCAGGAACTAAGTTTTGCACTTATTGTGGTAAACTAAGGCATACAGTTGAGACTTGTTATAAAAAGCATGGTTACCCTCCTAATTTTCAGTTTAAGAACAATGCAATTCAACCTACTGTTAATTTGTGTGATGCTAGTAATTTTTCTGCAGTAGATTTTCATAATGTTTCAGAAAATTCAAATATGTTCTTTACACCAGACCAAGACATGAAGTTGCTTTCTCTCATTCAAGAACAACCATATTTGACTCATAAAACAACTGACAACATAGCTTATGCTTGCAATAATGTTGTGACTCCTACATAACAAAATGCAGCCATTGAAGTTATGAACTCATCTGTCCTGGACAACACAATAGGTAATTCTATGATTATTCTTAATCAAACAGCAAATCATTCATGGCTTCTAGACACAGGCGCCACTGATCATATCTGCTTCTCTCTTTCATTGTTCACAATATATAGAAAGATTAAGCCAATTACTGTTAAACTACCAGATGGAAGCTTTGTTACTGTTGCTTATTCAGGAAAAATATTTTTCACAGAAGAATTTCAATTGACTGATGTGTTATACATACCAAGTTTCAGGTTTAACTTGATTTCAGTTTGGCATGTAGCTTACATTTTGAAGGCAATACTTGTGTTATCTAGGATTACCTCACATCGAAGAGGATTGGTACAGCTGAAGTTCAAGCTGGTCTCTATATCTTGACTTCTCCAACAATTTCTCATCTGGTGAATTCTATCTGTGCTATTACTGCTTCTACTACTGTAGTACCACATGTCTCATTTCCGATGGAGCTTGTATGGCATTATAGACTTGGGCACTTATCAAACCCAAGGTTACTTGAAATTTTTAAGATTTTCCTTTTGTTCAATGTAATTCAAATACTATGCCTTGTGATTGCTGTCATTTGGCAAAATAAAGGAAACTATCTTTTCCAATAAGTGAGTCCGTCATTAGAGGAAACTATCTTTTCCAATAAGTGAGTCCGTCATTAGTTCTGCTTTTGACTTATTGCAAATGAATTTGGGGGTCACTGTCAGTTCCTTCTTTACACGGACAAAGGTATTACCATTGTTGATGATCACATTAGATTTTTATGGATTTTCTTAATGAAAGCCAAATCATAAGTGAGATCCTTAGTTCAAGCTTTTATACAAAAATATTGAAACACAACTTTTATACAAGTAAGAAAAGATAATGGCATTGAATTTAAATGCATGAGTTTTACAAAATTAAGGAAATTTAACATCAAACTTCTGTGTAGAGACACCTCAACAGAACGACATTGTTGAAAGGAAGCATTAGCACATTCTAAATGTGACTAGATCATTGCTCTTCCAATCCCATTTGCCCAAATCTTTTTGGTGTTATGATGTACTGCACTCAATGTTCTTGATTAATAGAATCCCTACTCCTTAAATTACAGAATGAATCCCCTTACCAAAAACTCTATCATAAATTACAAATGAAATTCCCCTTTACCAAAAACTCTAAATAGCAACTTCCAAGATTTTAGCCAAGAACTAAATTTGTTTGATCTGTCTTGCCTATGCTACAACACTGTCCTCTCCAGACATCTTTATAGTTAGATCCAAGGTCCACTTGTCCTCATCAACAGACAAAACCATGTTCCCGTTTATAATCCCTTTATCTTTCTCCTAACAACATAAATTTTTTCTACAACTTACAAATTTCCACTTATCACCTCTTTATAGTCTAATTTAGCATGATTTTGTTTGAATCTCTTGCCCAAGCATCTACTGTCCCATTCATTCTTTAAACTAATACAGCCTCCTTGTGTCCTTCCATTCGCTCCTCGTCCTTATAACCATTTTATTAATCCTTTATCCCCTACACATAATTTTTCACAACTTACAATTTCCACTTTCACCTCTTACGCTATTGCAGATTTGTTTGATCCTTGCCCAACATCTACTGTCCATTCTTAAACAATACAGCCTCTTGTGTCCTCCAATTCGCTCCCTCTCCTTTACCATCTCGACCCCAAAGAATAAGAAGAGCCCCATAATACCTTAAAGATTACCATTGTAATTTGATCGCAACAGATTCTTCACTAAACAACTCCATTAAACACCCTTTATCTGCAGTAATCTCTTACCAACACACATCCCCTTCTTATTTTCATTTAATATCCAATAGTACTTCTGTTTTTGAAACCAAATCATATTGAGAGGCAGTTAAACATCAAGTTTGGAGGGATGCCATGTCTGCTGAACTAGAAGCATTAAACAAGACTCAAACTTGGACTTTAGTCACACTTCCACTGGAAAAACTCCAATAGGCTACAAGTGGGTGTACAAAGTCAAGCACAAGTCAGATGGGAGCATAGAGAGACATAAAGCTAGGCTAGTGGCTAAAGGTTATACCCAAATTGAAGGACTGGATTATCTTGATACATTCAGTCCTGTAGCAAGGATGACTACCATTAGACTATTACTTGCTTTGGCTGCAATTAAACATTGGCATCTTCATCAATTGGATGTTAACAATCCATTTTTGCATGGATATTTAATAAGGAGGTTTATATGACACGACCTCAAGTCTCACAGTATTACCCAATCAAATTTGTAAACCTCAAAAGAGCCTTTATGGCTTAAAACAAGCAAGCAGGCAGTGGATCTTAAAGCTTTCACAAGTTTTAATCTAGAATGGTTATACTCAATCTCCCTCTGATCATTCTCTTTGTACTCTCCACAAGTTTCATTCATTCACTACCCTGCTCATTTATGTTGATGATGTGATACTAGTAGGAAATGATTTACTCAAAATCCAAAGAGTGAAATAGCTTCTTGATGGTCTTTTTAAAATAAAAGATCTTGGCCCTTTAAGATTCTTTCTTGTCCTTGAGATTGCTCAATCTCCTCAAGGTATAACACTTTGTCAAAGAAAATATGCCTTGGAACTCTTAGCAGAAACTAGTTTTTTGGCATCCAAACCATGCTCCACTCCAATAGATTCCAATGTCAAACTCAGTGCTACTACTGGTACACCATTATTTGATATATCCAGCTACAGAAAGCTTATTGGCAAACTAATCCACCTCACCACAACTAGGCCTGATCTCACTTCTGTTGTAAATCAAGCCAAATTTTATCAGCTTCAACAAGTGCACATCAACTGGCATTACACATAGTACTTCGGTACATAAAGCAAGCTCCTGGTTTGGGATTATTATTTCCATCTTCATCTTCCATACAACTCAAGGCTTTCAGCAATTCTAACGGGGCTAGATGCCTTGACACTAGAAGAATGGTTATAGGATATGGAGTGTATCTTGGTGACTCACTTATTAGCTGGAAATCTAAAAAGCAACAGATTGTGTCTTGATCCTCCTCTGAAGCAGAGTATCGAGCCCTTACTACGACAACGTGTGAGATCCAATGGCTTTCTTACCTATTGAATGATCTGAAGATCGATCATCCCCAACTTTTCACGAACGCACGAAACACATTGAATTAGATTGTCACATTGTTCGTAAAAAAGTCAAATCTGGTCTCATCCATCTCTTACCAATTCTATCTCATGCTCAGTTGGCAGATATCTACACCAAACCTCTCCCCATATCCTACTTTCGGTCTATGATATTCAAACTGGGAATGTATAATATCCATTCTCCAGCTTGTTGGGGGGGTGGGGGTGGGAAGAGGGTATTAACAGATAGCAAGACACAGAGTTTAGACACAAAAATGGAGAGCTTTAGAAAACACAAAACCAAATTAAATGATAGGGTACGGATCATGTTAGTGTGCGTTTATTATTCTCAGTTAGTTAGACTAGAAATCCTAGCTGGAAAGTCAATTAGAGATGAAAAACAACTTGTTCTAGAAGCTATAACGAAATAAAGTTGTAAAGCTTATATACGTGTAAACAGATTCATTTCTCATTCAATGAAAATATCTTCCAGAATTTTCCCAATTTATTTTCTCTGAAATTTCTATTAAAAGTGATTTATATGAAATTATCATTAAGAATGATTTATATACGTCTATGATTGAATTTTTATTATCCATTTTATTTTATTTATTTTATTATTTTTAATATCGTCTAAGAAAATTTATTTTTTATTTATTTTATTATTTTTAAATACTCGTCTTAAAGAAAATTTATTATTAATTTAAAAAATAAAATCTAAATTAAATAATTTTTAATATATTATCTTCCTTTTCTTTCAAATTTTTATTATAGAATTAATTTTTAATATAATTAGTTTAAATGTTTTGAATTTGAAATAGGAATGTGTTTTTTTTAATTTAAACAAGTTTCCAAAAATTAACAGAATATGAAAAATTAAAAAAATAATTTAATATTTTAAAAATTTTCTTAATTAAAATTAATAATATTTTAAAATAATTATCAAATAAATCTTTAAGAATTATAGAATAAAAATATTTAAGTGTGGGCATAACTAGTTATAATACTAACTTTACATGCAAATTATATTCCCTAAAGATAGAAAAAAGAAATAGTTACTCTTTTGGATGCACTCACTGTTCTAAAAAAAGATAAGGTATAATAAAAGATGGAAACTTATCATTATTTCGTTGACATAGATTCATTTTTAACACACTCCACATACAAGTTTTTATTTTGTGTTACAAGTTCGCAAAAAGTAAAGTAAATACCAACAAAAGTATCAATATCTTCTATAAACTAATCGCCCTACCTGGATTATCTGGCATGACAACTAAAACTATTACAGATCTAAAAATTTTGAAGGAATAAGAATATAAGAAATTAAGAATGTATGGAATTGGGAATCGAGTTCGGTTTTCTTCCCAACTTTTTTCTTCTAGTAACTGCTCCTCCAAAGCATCGAGGTACATTAGTCAGATTACTCTGCAGTTTATTTTCATTAGAAAGTTTCCAGTCAAAATGAAAAGAGCAAATTTGCAAAAGGAATTTCAATTGCCATATACTTTAAGACGGAGAGACTAGCAAAAATGGCAGCATTCCGGAGGGCATAGCTCTTTTTTCCTTGCAACCTGGGTACTTTGTAACCCGGCTTCACCAAAATAACTCGATTGAACTACTCAAATAAATCTCTCCGGATTGAAATTTCCTCCGCAGGTTCACGCATCACAAAAACTGTAGGATTCCTCTTTCCAAGTTGCCCAATACATTGACCAGACTGCGAGTATCCAGGATAAACATCGTTATCCACTAACTTTAGTCGCTTTTCCCCCTAACACAACCCTTGGAATAACTGAAGAGTAACATTGGATGTAGTCTTCATTGTTTCTTTAAATAATTAAACTTCAAACAACCAATTTAAATTCCTGAATTTTTTGCTTCCCCTCAATGCTAACATGCCTTTTTTCATAAACTCAAAGACACGTTCTCTTCCGCAAATTCTTTCTTGTGCTTTTTTTCATTATTTCCGGTCTTTCCGATCTCATCAACCTCTGCTGCCATTGTTTGCCGCATCTTGTTTGCTGCCCTGTAAGTTGTTTAGAGGAAATGGCTGTCACTTGACTACTGTCCACCGATAAAAACGATCCTGCAAGCATATTTGATAAAAATTTTTAATTTGTGAAGTTTAAAAAGTCATATCGAAAAGGTAAATAAAATCCACGGTTAGAACGCGTGTGGTGTGTTTTGTTCGCGTAGTAGAGAAAAACTTGAAAATCAAGAAACCACAGGTCAGGGGCGCTTCAGCACGATGAGCAGATCGAGTCCATAGCGATCTACCGTCTCGTCTACATAGACCGAATACTCGCAAGTGCAGCAATCTATACGAGGTCTATATGATAGGCGTTCCAGTCAAAATGAAAGAGCAAATTTGCAAGGAAATTTTCCATATGAACCATACCTAACGCAATTCCAGGGCATACTCTTTTTCCTGCACCAAATGGAAGATATTCAAAATGATTACCCAAATAATCGATTGAACTATCAATAAATCTCTCCGGATTGAATTTCTCAGGTTCACTCCAAACTGTAGGATCTCTTCCAAGTGCCCATACATTGACCAGAACTCGAGTATCAGGATAAACATCGTATCCACTAACTTTAGTCTTTTCCCTACAAACCCTTGGAAGTACTGAAAGTACAGGATGTAGTCTCATTGTTTCTTTAATAATTAACTTCAACCATTTTAATTCCTGAAGTTTTGCTTCCTCAATGTAACCTTTTTCACCAAAGACACTCCGCAATTCTTCTTGTGCTTTTTTCATTATTTCCGGTTTCCTCATCAACTCTGCCATTGCCCATTCTGTAGTTTTTGAGGATGTGTCACTTCCACCGATAAAAACATCCTGCAATTGATAAAAATTTTTAATTTGTGAGTTTTAAAGTCATATCGAAAGGTATAAAATCACCGGTAGAAACTTGAAATCTCAAAAAGAGCCTAATTAAAGTCTCAAAAAGAGGAGTATATTACCATGATTGCTGCTTTGATGTTGACATCAGTTAAGGGAAGATCAAGATCTTCACTTTCTTGAAGATCGAGAAGAACATCAAGAAAATTATCAGCTTTCCTCTGATTGCCATTCTTGGAAACCGCTGTATGCCTTTTAGCTTTATGCTCTTGTAAGATATCTTCAAGGATCTCGTCTGTCTCACGATGCAATTTCATAATTCTAGACTTTTCCCTTTTGACTGAAGGAAGCCATTTTAAGGAAGGGAAGACATCAGCTATATTAACACCTCCCGTAATAATTATACCATCAATACATCTTAACAACGTTTCTTGATTTTTGCTTTTATGACCAACAGCGTTTCTTGCAATTATAGAATTTGTAAAAGAAAATATAGTATGAGTAAGATTAACAGAACTTCCTTCTTTTGAACGCAGAAATTTTACAAAATCTGCCATTTCTTCTTCTCTTACTGATTGAAACGACCGTACTCGTTTTACGCTAAGTAACTCCAACGTGCAGAATTTTCTCATTTGCCTCCAGTGATCTCCGTATGACCCAAAAACCATGCCGTTACGGTTATAGTTCACTATTTCATTTACAAGGATAGTCGCTCGTTCGGCGAAAATGGGATCTAGGCTTTTCATTACTTCTTTGGCTGCTTCCCTTGAAGAAACCACAAGAAAGGGAATTTGACCCAGTTTAATACCCATTACCGGTCCATAGGTTTTGGCCAACTCTGCTAACCGGTGATGAGGGAGGTCACCGGCGAGCTGGAGAATGTTACCTAAGATAGGTAATCTCCATGGTCCGGGTGGAGGGTTTGAATCATGTTTGTATAATTTCTTGGATAACTTTAATAAGACAAGAAAAATAAGGAAACTCAAAAGAACTGGAAATGAGAGGACTTGGTGTTCCATGATGAGAAAGAGCTGATGGTGAGTGGTTCAAACATAACTGCATATTTATAAGGATAGAGCTAGTATTATATTTGTCTATATATATATATATTATTTTTTATCATATAGAATGAGTCATGCATGATGACTATATTTATATATTTGACCATATGCAAATGTTAATTTTTTGTACTCAATAATTGTTTTTTTTATAATATATCAAATTTTATTTCTGGGATAATTCAATTCTTTAATCAAAGTTTGTTCTTCTTTTTAAAAGTATATGTTTGAATTAATGAATTTAAAATTAGAGGTTCGTGGAAATGCTCGTTTGATTTGTGGGACTTGGGCCGTCTTTGAATGGCAATTTCTCCATTTATGTATATCACTTTCAATATATATACCCAAAAAGAGAGAGAAAAAACAAGAATTCACAATACAAAAGGCCGTCTTTGAACAGTCATTTTCAATTGAGAAAACATAATAGGGAAACTCATTCCAAATTCTACAATGTTATTAAAAGGCTAAATCATTAAAAAAAAATCCCAAATTTTGTTGCTAATTTTAATTGTATCTTAAATCCAATTTTTTTCTCCTAGTACCCTAAATTTCAACTTTAGTTACAACAACACCCTAATTTCAAATTCTACCCAATTTAATGAATAAAAATTGTTATTTTTATAATAAATATTTATGTTTATTTATATAAATATTAAAATAAAAATATATTCATCTTAAAAATAAAATACTTCTTATTTATTTATTTATTTATATAACATTGACAACAAGTAATGATTTTCTAAAATAAAATGACACTGTAATGAATAAAAAATATTTTTATAAGAAATCTAACTTAAGTATAATTTTAATAAACCCTAACTAAAATTTCATGCTTAAAAAATACAAAACAAGAACCTAAACTAATATTCTATACTTATAACTAACTAAAATTTATTATTTTACTTGATTGTTTATGAATTTAAATTCCTAATTATTAGTTAGAATATTATTAAACAGTAAGTTTTTAGTTAATCTGACCATGAGGTAGAGTATATGTCCAACGAAAATAATATTTTTATTCATTAAATTGGGTAAAATTTGAAATTAGGGTGTTATTGTAACTACTTTGAAGTTCAGGATACGAAAAGAAGAAAATCGAATTTATGATACAATTAAAACTATTCACAAAGTTCGGTGTTTTTTTGAATGATTTAGCGGTTATTAAAATATATACCAAGGGAGAGAAAGGGAGAAGACATATCAAATTATTAGAATAATAAATTTTACACAATTTGATGTAAATCTCCTTTTGAGTAGCTGTTAGCTGTTTGAATAACTTTTCATAAAATGTTAAAATCTAAACGTTACGTGACTTCACTTAACTTTTTAATTTTTTTATAAAATATTACCTTAACTTTTAAAAGTTAATTTAAATGTTATTTTACCGAACAATATAAAAACAGTGTTAACTTTTTATAAACGTTATCTTAACATCTAAAAACGAGTTCAAACGCTATATACCGAACAATATAAAAAACAGTATTTAGTCAAAACACTAAATTTTTTATAAAAGATTACCCTAACTTCTAAAAGCTAGTTCAAATGACATGTTATCAAACACTATAAAAACAGTGTTAACTTTTTATAAAAAGCTACCTTAATCTTTAAAAACGAGTTCAAACGCCATGTTACCGAACATTATAAAAAACAGTATTTAGTTAAAACACTAAAACCAACTTTAAAAGCTATTGCCAAATACAGCCATAATCTCTATTTGATTTATCGAAAATATTTAAAAACTTGAAAAATATTTTTTTCAATAAATTCATTATCTTTTGCTTGATTAGAATATTGAAACTTTTACTTTATAAAATTGTAAAAGTTTATTTTTTTAAATATGCTAAAAAAACATATAAAGCTAGTATGTAATTTTAATGCCTTTTATGAGTATGAGTAAACTTGAGTATAATTTTTTTTTTCAGAGTCAAAATTTTGGACCACATGAGCAATATATTTTTGTCATTTTTCAATTCAAATTTACTGTTGATAATATATAATAATGCTGAATTAGACCAAGTCCATAGTAATCCATAGTAATTCGCAGTTTGACTAGTATTGAGGAAAAACATGATATATTTTATTATTAATAACATTATATATTTCATTATTAATTAATTATTAGTAAGATCAAAACTACAATATTGATATATTTCCAAATTGGCGTCTTTAAGACTAGTCGTAAAGTAAACGTAAGCATTGTAAAAATTTACTAAAACACAAATAAATAATAGATTCCTATTGTGAATTTGACGTGAGATTATATATATATATATACACACATATATATATATATATAAGTAGATAAATTATTTTAAATGACAGCCAAGTGTATAAGATAGGATAAGTGCTGTGATATTAGACTATGTATAGTAATCCATAGGTAATGTTATGTGTGTCGCAGTTTGGACTAGTATTGAGAGTTTGAAAATACATGATATAGTTTTAATTTTATAATAAACAAACATGTATTAATTATATTCATTGTAAGGTTGGATGTTGAAGTTATTAGATAGAGAATACAAAAACTAACAAGATAAATTGATATAGTTTTCCAATTTGGGCGTGGATCTTTAAGACTAGTCGTAAAGTAAATGCGTAAGCAATTGTAAAATTTTACTTAAAACACATCAATTCAAATAAAGTAATAAGAATTCCTATTGTGAATTTGACGTGAGTTGATTATATATAATATATATACCATACACGTATATTAGATATATATTAATGGTATGAGTAAATTATTGTTGAAAATTACAGCCCAAGTTGGTAAGTTCTTTTGTAAATTGTTGTGTTAAGTAGGTACAGAAAGATAATTATTAATGTAATTATCAATAAGAAATCAAAACTGCTAAAGACTATATTGAATATTGATATTTATTTCCGTCAACAAAATTGGCGTTTTAAAGACTATAGTGGTAGAAAGTAAATGCCAAGCACTACAACCCTAGTAAAATTCTAGTAAAAGATAAATAATAATAGATACTATATGTGAATTTTGAAATCGTGAGATAATATTATATATAATTTACGATTTTAAATATATATATAATATATCATATATATATATTATATAAATTAGTAAATAAACTTATTTTAAATGACAGTGTTAGTATAATTGCTTAAATAAGTACTGATGATGGAGCCAAGTGTAGTGTCTCCCCTTTCAATTGCTAAGTGTATAGGAAAACAAGTTATTTTTAGCACAATGTTGTAAGCGGATATGTTATTTATATTTTTCAATATAATGCCATATAGGGAAGAGAAGAAAAAAGAAAAGAAAACTAAACTAATATTGTAATAAGCAAGCTATTTTATTGTGAATAATAAGGGATGAATATAACGGAAAGATAATTCCTGATAATTTTCTTCTTCAAATTAGAAAGAAAATAAAAAAAATATAAAAATAACATTTAATAGAGAAAAATTAATTTTATTTCTTTTATAAGAACTGATATAACGCAAGAAAAACCGCTTAATCCGAAAAAAAAAAAAAAAAAAAAAACAAAAAAAAAAAAAGGCAACGTAACTTTTTTTTCGCAAAAAAAAAAAAAAAAATCTAGGCATATGTTCTCTTAATTTTATTTTAAATTTAAGTTTTCCGAGAAAATGTTAGTATCACAAATTGGCCATCTTCAAATTAGAAAGAAAATAAAAAAATATAAAAATAAATTTATAGAGAAAAATTAATTTTATTTCTTTTATATCCGAAAAAAAAGCAACGTAACTTTTTTTCCAAAAAAAAAAAATCTAGTTCTTCTTAATTTTTTTAAATTTAGTTTCGAAAAATGTTAGTATCAACAAATTGGCCAGATCTAATTTTTTTTGTTTCCTGTTCATGAATTTTTTTAGTCGAATAAACTCTTCATCCTATTTAAAGTTACACTTTCACAAAAGTTGATCACCGAAAGAATTAGCTTCTAATCCTAACTCTTTACTCTCCATTATCCTTCCTCTACATGTTTTTCCACTTTCACTCATATTCTTATATCTTCAAATCCCAACACTTTCCACATAATATCTATATAATAATATATATATAAGGAGAGTAGTTTGTCTTATATGGATGCAAAGTCTGAGTAACGTAATTTGCCACTTGGTAGTAATTTGAATTATAGAATGATAAATATTAGAATTATAAATTCTAAATTAAGTTGTTGGATGGATTTTTTTTTAAAAAAAAATTAAGTTTATTGATAACTAAACTGATCAATATGCAGGCTAGAGCTAACTCCTCCCATTTCAAAGATAAATTATATTAATAATATTAATGTTTAAATATTAATATTATCAGTCCACATATATAAGTATTTTATTTTACTAAAGGTTAGTTTTTTTTATCTATGTATATAGAAATATCAAAGATTATGACATAGATAACTTCTTTGGATGGTTTTATATTTGATAGATGTCATGGAGTCAGAATGTTATTGCAGTTGATGATTCTATATATGTTGTATTTGCAATAAAGAATGCAAATTTCTTTTGATGAAGTTGTTTGCAATATAATTCTTATTCCAGATGACATTTTAAAATTATAGTACAAAGCAAAAAAGGAAGATAAGTTATTTTAGAATTTTGCTTTGATGATTTTCTTGACATACATTTATTATATTTTATTTCTTCATAGTTGTTTTGTAGATGACCAAAAATATGTAAAGAGACAGCTAAAAAACGTATTTTATGTACAAAAATTTTATTCATCATATTTTGATTAATGTATTATGTTGTTCTTCAGAATATATTTTAGTGGATCTCTTAATTATATTAAGATTTTATTAACTCTAGAAGATTCTAAGAAAAATTATGATGTTGTCAATGTCCTTAAGGATAATGCCAATTTTTATATTACTGTATTAAATAAGTAGTAATTAAATAATTGTTTTTAAATTATACAATAATTGTTTTCAATTTTTATGATAACATGATATGTTTTATTATTAATTATCACACTGTTTCAAACATAGTGGGCTTGCTAGTTGCCACCTTGACTTCTTCTGGGTTTTATGATATATATTTGGCATCATTTGATGAGTATATGTAGTACGGTAATGTAAAATAATAATTCATGCTAATATAATAATGAAGAGGTGGCATTATTACATACATTAGTTTCCTTTTCGTGTAGAGGGAAGTCGAAAGTTGGAAGTTGGAACCTATAAGATTAATGCCCATACCATGCCTAATATACATAAATGAAAGAGGTGCATTATTACAATACATGTTATCGTGCTGAGTGTTTCCTTTCGTCGTAGAGGGAAAGTCGACAAGTTGGAAGTTGGGAACCTATAAAGATTAATTGCCCATAACGTGCGGATCATGTGACTAAGTGAAGATTAGTGCTAATATAATAATGAAGAGGTGGCATTATTACATACATTAGTTTCCTTTTCGTGTAGAGGGAAGTCGAAAGTTGGAAGTTGGAACCTATAAGATTAATGCCCATAACGTGGGATCATGTGACTAAAGTAAGATTATAAAAGGCTGCAACCTTAAAATGGACAAAAGGATGTTGGGATCAAGTTTAAACGGCATAAATGAAAGGGCAGTAACATAAATATAAGAAATTAAGGAGTTGGAAATGAAAGGGAATATAAAATGACTTTAATGTACAAAGTAATTATATTTGTTTATTCAATTTCCGTGTTATTTACACTGAAGTCACTATCTAGTCATAGAAATTATAGCTGTGCTTGTCAAACGAGAAATATTCCACAATGTATAATATTGTCATTTTATGTAAAGTCTAAAATATTCTATATTTATTCAAAATTTACATAATTAGGTCCTGATAATATTAATATTTGGACATTAATATTATTGATATAATATGATATAAATATTTTTAATTATTTACATAATCAATCCCCTAAATAATCTAGAAAAATCTCATACAAATTCCCCACAAAAAAATTTCGCCCCCCTTTAATTAGAATATTTTAATTATAGCACGCGCGGGCCTGTCGCCCAGCGCAGGGCGGTGGCCTTGGCCCCCCCACGCTCCCTGGGCGGCACCTGCCGCCCAGCTTTGGGCGACACCTGCCGCACCAGACCAGGGCGGGGCCTGCCGCCCCACCGGACTGCGGCGGACAGCGCCGCTCCAGCCCCCTTGGCGGCAGCTGCCGCCCTCCCGGTGGCACCTGCAGCCCGAGCCCGAAAATGGCCTTAAATAGACCATTTTCAGCCATTTTCTGGTTGCGCATGTCTGTTTTGGACGGACGAATCCTTCTCCCTCTCACGCTCCTTGCCGTTTCTTTACCGCTTTTTGCATTTTAATTAGATTTTTATTGCATTTTTATTGTGATATGTTGATTCACTAAAATTAAATAAATTTTAAAAATTAAATTAATATACCTAAACGAGGAGCTTAACCTTGGGAGGTTAAGAAGTGGTCAATGATTAAATCAGGTAGCTGTAAACGAAAACTCTGCCTATTTAATTTTAGCACTTCATGCATATTTTCTCTTCTACTCTTAATTTAATTCTACTAAGTTGCATAAATGCACTCCACGTCATTATTTTTGGTAAATAAACTGCCTTAATTAATTGATAAGCTTAATGCGCCGGTTAAATCAATAATCGTGGTATTAAAGTTTTTAAATCCGACAAATTGGCTAAAAGAGCCTATTAATCAATAACTACGGTCCAAGTTGCCTTATTTCGAACAAAATCCGGCTTAAGTCCCCAATTAATCAATAATTGTGGCTAAAAGCCTTAATCAATCCGTTCTCGACAATAAATTTTGTGCATTAAAGCTCGAACGCCCGATTAATCGATAATCGTAGGCATTTTTTAAAGCCCAAATCGCACCATTTTTGGCAAACTTTAATTGCCTTAAAAACAACACATTTTGGCCAAAGGGCCTTTAAAATCAACCATTTTGGCGGACCGAATCCGCCTAAAAATCGGCACATTTTGGCAAACTTAATTGCCTAAAACAACCACCTTTTTGGCTAAAGGCCTAAAATCAACCATTTTCAGCAACCAAATCGCTTAAAATCAATCTTTTGGCAAAATGCCTTAAAATCAACATTTTCGGCTTTAGAATACCGTAAAATCAACCATTTTGGCCAACAATCGCCTAATTCGCACATTTTGGCAACAATTGCCTAAATCAAATCATTTGGCTAAAAGGCCATTAAAATCAACATTTTTGCAAACATGCCTAAAAATCAATCAATTCTTTGGCGAAATGCCTAAACAAAGATGAAAACCCCAAAGCATACACACCACTCATGCACGAAGCATACACACAATCATGTCACAAGCATTTACACCACTTAATGCACAAAGCATACACACAAAATGCACAAAGCATACACACTCATGCACAAAGCATACACACTCATGCACAAAGCATAACACTCATGCAGTTAAGCATACCTCGTTCAAAAGCCCTCAAAGAAGTGCCCTATTCGAACTACGTGGACTTTGATGCTTCCATTCAAACGGTAAGTACGTTAGGCTCGTTCCGGGATTTTCACCCCGGGTGGCAAGTCGAAATCATCAAAATCACATAAATCATTTTCATTTGGTAATTACATCATTTCACCTTGACGAAAGTCATTCACTTCTTTTTGGTTGATCAATCAGCCATGACATGCGTCCGGATCCACCTCGGGATTCGTAGATTGTGCCTAATCATTGGGATAATTAATCTGAGTAACATAGGTTAATTATAAAATGGGAGTCACTTAGGGTTTTTTTCCTAGTTGTACCCTTAAATGTAAATTTAAAACAAGTGGGTGGCTACTCACACACATCACGTGTATTTTCTTCTCATTCATCATATGCATCACATTCCTATTGACATTGGGGAAAGGGGTTCCACAATTTGGCGACTTCACTGGGGATTTATTAATCAATTTTGCATAAAGCGGCACTACGATTGTTGTGTAAACTAACCCGCCCTTCATTTAGGGGTATTATTTTACAATGCTTTTGTTTGCAGGGTATCTAGCACGAAATCAAGTTTCTTTCCTTAAGAAATACTTGATAGGAAATTTGAACTTAATTGGAAAAAATTTATTAAGACATTAAAACTTGTTGATTTATTTGCACGGATGGAGAATTCTTTTCTCCATTGCAATAAAAAGTGAACTTCAAATTGAATTTCTTCTCTTCTGTTCAAACTTTCTGTAAGTCTGGATAGCCAAGTAGCGCTGATTCGGCAGGTCTCTTTGATCTATGCCGACGGACAAGCCAAAAGCGTCCCTGTTACCACAACAACCACCTCTAATAAACCTTTTGGAGGGTGGCACATTGGCGTATGCGTACGTTGACCCACGCGAAACTCCTTGTTTCACATGTGGTTAGGTATATCCATTAATCAATGGTCCAAGGGTCCTTAATAAGCCGATTCTCTATTTGTGTCTCATTAGCCTATAGAAACCTATCCTTTTAGGACTATATGCACCCAAATGGTACGACATCATCTCATTAAAATAAATTATGACGTTGTTGTTGTGCGCATTTCATTCGAACATACCATAAGCATTAAGAAAAAAAAGAGAGAAGAGAGGTGAGGGACACAAAAATATCCTCTGTTTTGTCAGTCATGCACAGTTGCGACAGAGTCGGTCGTACCTCATAATCAGTTTACTCTGACACACAATATCGCCCACTATACCCTAATGCGACATTTACCCTTACACTTTACAAGGTACCCCCTGTGCAAGCGACCACAATAATACCAGACACACCTACAGTATGCTATCACCAACCTCAACTAAAACCCCTGATTAGGCATCACTACTGACATTCCAAACCCTCATTGGAACAAATGGAAGCCAAGAATACAGGCTTAGGATGATGAGGCATATGGCTGCCCAAAAGAACCGCCCTATTAGCTGAAACTAGAAGTGGTGGTAATGGAAGTGGGGCACTCCGCTGGGGAGTGGTCCTGCTGCCTCCAACCAGGGACCTGGGGCTCTGCGGCCTACGTCTTCAAACCCTAACCTGGATGAAATGACCTCCAAAACTGCCCTTTGAGCTGGAAGCTCAAAGAATGCAGAAAGAAAAACTGGAATTGGTAGAAAGGTCTGTTACTGCTCTAAGACCCACAAGGATGGTGGTGGACATGGACTCTTTGTCCTTGTTCCCCGAAGCAAGCATTGCCTACTAAGTTCAAAATGCAAACCTGGACAAGTTTGATGGAAACCACCTGTCCTAAAACACACTTGAAAATGTATGTGGCGGCCCTAACCCATTGGGATTTAAAGCACAGCGATGCTCCTTGCTCAGTTGTTCCAACCAATCCCCTGACTGGTGCTGCCTTTTGAGATGTTTTGTCAGTTTGGAGCCGCCTCTAAGATGCCAAAAACCTGGGAGGATGTTTGCAATGCTTTAATTCTCAGATCACTATAATATAGAAGTTTGATGTTACTCGAAGAGGAACTAGAAACTACCAAACCAAAAGAACAATGAAACCCTTTTCCTCGTTCCTTACGAGTGGTGAAGCGGCCAAGGCCGCCCAAGATGATCAATCGACCTTCAGAAACAAGAAACAGGTCTGGACATTAATCTTAAAAATTGTTGCCTGTCTATCAACAATAGTTAACAGACTCAGATATCTACCATCAAATTTCCATGTCGCTCATTGCCACTGCTCTTACGAAGGTGGAGGATTTACTTCAAATGGGGCAACTAAAAGAAGAATCGGGGGCCTCAAAATTACAAAAAACCTAAGTCAAGTTACAAAGTCCACGACAGTGGCAAAGCATTTACTCCCCAACAAATCCTCTACGTGTGGGAAATATGAGAGCTGGCCAGCTCAGTTCAAGAAGAACTACACTGATTCGGAATGCCAATCCATTTTGGTATTCCGAGAGGGCTGTTGAAAGCAAAATTTTCCTCTTCCCCTTTCTTTTTTTTTTTTTTTTTTTTTTTTTTTTTTTT
>NW_023591781.1:879822-936685 GCF_014843425.1 Jatropha curcas
GTGATACCTCAAAGCACCCAAGTAGTAGAAAGAGAAAGAAAGCCCCCACAAGAGGGAAGCTTCGGAAAAATATGGGGCGAAAGATTCAGTGCTAACAAGATGATAGTCCAAAATAGCCTGAGTATTGGTTAGATGGGACATCGAGAGTTCTTGGAAAACAATTACAAGTACACCAGAGGACAAATGGGTTTGTTGCCACAATCATTACTCCATAGATGAGGCATATTACATGGTCAGTGGACCTACTGTTCAGCAGCGAGTATCAGCAGAGCAGCGTTACATGGCAATTCTTCTTGCATGAATGTCAAGAAAAAGTTCATCACACCGAGCTTACTAATGGCGAGAAGGAAAGAATGCTTTATACCATGAGGGCAAAACAGAATGTCAGTTGCCAATATGAAAAGAGAATCCACCGGACTCAGTAGTATTGGTAAGGATAGTGACTTACAGAGGCCGAAAAGGTGTAAAAGTTTTCAGGAAGGCCCTTGAACGATGAGATTTCAGATTGGAGTGAGCTTCCCAGATTCAGAGAGTTCTCAGCTTTTGTAGAAAGGCAGCCTCATGAGATAGAGCGAATTCAGGCCAGTCAGTGTACCAGACCCAGCGGTCTCAGCAGAGGAGAGACCAAACTCGAGTGCACCAGTGCCTATTTCAGTCAGAAAGCCAAAGCATTCAGAGGTGCTAGTAGTTCAGCTAGTTCTATACCTTCCTTATAGCCAAGCGCAGCTAGGGTTGCTAACGCGCAGCGTACAGTTGTGGCTAGTTCTGCTGGGGTAGTCGAGGTTCAGGCAAGAGGAACTTAAGCACCAGTAGAGGTGCCAGAGTCAGCGGTTTACTTTTCCACCTTCTGAGCATTGTGGCCAGACGCATGGTGGAGATTGTTGGTTGGTGACTGGTAAAATGTTGATTATTGCGGAGCATTTCAGACCATCAGAAGAAGATTGTCCGAAAGAGGGCCAATTCCTACACACAGTTTCATAACAGCACGAGGTAGAGGCTGAGAGCTCCGGAGCAGAGACAGCAGTCAGGAGGACTGTGGACAGAGCCTGATAAATAAAGGTTCCCAGCCAGGTCTATGCGATGCGAACCCAGGAGATGAGGAAGCTCCAATTGGTTAATAGTTGGTGCTGAGTTTTCCTTATGTGACATACAGTTATGCTTTTAATTGATTCCGGCTCATCTCATCCCCACCCCCAGTACATTAGCGTACCTAAACTTGGGTTTAAAGGGTTAGAAGTTGCATATGTGAGTGTAGGGTATGTTAGTTACTAATCCATTAGGAGAATTTGTAGTACAAACTCATACAGTGGTCCGAAGGATGTCCAATTGTTATTCATGCGAAAAGAGTTTCCAGGGAGATCTTATGGAAGTTGCCATTTAGAGAATTTGATGTGATTGCTGGGTATTGGATTGGCTATCCAGACATCAGGCATATTGATTGTGCAAAGAAAGGGTACATTATATACAACAGCAGGGAGAAATTATAATAGTCGGTAACCGGTAGATTTTCTGGGTAATGTGGATATCAGCCATGGCCCGAGCAAAGAGATAATTCAGAAGGGTTGTGAAGCATACTTGGTTATGCGCCATTACAGGCAGAGAAAGAACATCAGAGTGCAAAGACATTACCCAACAGTGTGTTGATTATCCAACGTATTTCCAGGAAGACGTTACCAGGGCTACCACCAAGGAGGGAAGTGGGAGTTTACCATAGATGTCTATCCTGGAGAGCACCAGTAATCAATTGCACCTTACAGAATGCACCAGCAGAAGCTAAAAGAGTTAAAGATTCAGCCGTACAGAGTATTGGGATAAAAGGCTTTATCAGAACCCAGTCGTATCACCTGGGAGCACCGGTATAATTTGTAAAGTAAGAAAGATGATCACTCAGATTGTGCATTGGAATACAGACAACGAACAAACTGACAACTCAAGAATAAGGTATCCATTGCCTCGAAAATCGATTGATTTGTTTGCATTAGCTTAAAATTTGTAGGTATGTTTTCTAAGATCGAACCTTAGTCGGGATACCATCAGTTGCGGATAAAGGAAGAAGATATCACTAAAGACTGCAGTTCAGGACCCGATATTGGGTCACTATTGAATTTTTAGTCATGCCATTCCGGTCTCACAAATGCACCAGCGCGTTTTCATGGATCTCATGAAGCCGCGTGTTCATTCATATCTGGATCAGTTTGTTGGTGGTGTTTATAGATGACATTTTGGTCGTACTCCCAAAGATAAGGTCGAACATGATAAACATTCTGATTGTACTTCAGACACTGAGGGATAAACAGCTGTTTATGCAAGCGCTTCAGTAAGCTGTGAGGTTTTGCGCTGGAAGAAGTTTCTTTCTTAGGACATGTGGTGTCATCTTAGGGTATCAGAGTGGATCCTAAGAAGGTGAAGCTATTGTTGATTGAGACCAACCCCCAGGAAATGCACAGAAGTTCAAAGTTTTTCTGGGGTTTAGCCGGCTATTACAGAAGGTTCGTAAAGGGATTCTCTATCATTGCAATTCACCTTTAACAAAGATTATTCGGAAGAAAGCAGTTGTATTCCCAATTGGGATAATAAGATGTCCAGCAGATTTGACCACTTGAAGAAAAAGGTTGACTGAAGCACCAGTGTGAACTCAGCCCATGTCAGGTAAAGACTTGAGATTTACAAGTTGATGCCTCTCCAGATTGGTTAGGATGTGTACTCACTGCCAAAGACAGAAAAGTGGTAGCTTAATGTCTTCCAGAAACAATTGAGACCCACATGAATTGAATTATCCAAACCCATGATTTAGAATTGGCAGCCCATTGTTCTAAGCATTCAAAGTATGGCCGCAATTATCTGTACGGTGAAAAAGTGTCACATTTACCACAGATCATCAGAGTTTAAAGTATTTACCGACACAGAAAGATTTGAATTCAAGACAACAGATGATGCAGATTTCTGGCTAATTGATTGATATGTCATTTAATTACCATCCGGGCCAAAGCTAAATGTGGTAGCTGATTCCCTTAGCTGCAAATCATTGTTTGCTTTGAGAGCCAATGAAATTATCATGGGAAGTTGCCAACAGCAGAGTTATTCTAGCAACAGATGCAAGTTACAGCCATCTTGGGCAAAGAAGTTGCAGAAGCACAGAAGAAGAGATTGCACAAACAAGCACTATGGTGAAAAAACAAGTACAGGGAAGATCATGGTGAAAAATTCAGATTGGATAACAGTGGAGTCTTATTCTATGAAGGACAGAGTTGAGTTACCATATCTATATCTTATTACACCACGATTCTGCATTCGTTGTCTTGAATTCAAATTCTTCTGTGTTGGTAAATACTTTAAACTTGATGATCTGTGTAAGATGTGACACCTTTTCACCATTACAATTTTAACTGCCGCCATAACTTTGAATGCCTTAGAACAATAGCTGCCAGTTCTAAAATCAAATGGCTTGGATAATTCAATTCATGTGGCTTTAACTGTCTGGAGACATTAAGCTTACCCACCTTCCTGTTCCTTGCATAAGTTAACACATCCTAACCCAATATGAGAGGCATCCACTGTTAAATCTCAAAGTCTTTTACTGACACTGGCTGGTCAACACTGGTGCTTCAGTCAACTTTTTCTTCAAAGTGTCAAAACTCTGCTGACACTATCATCCCATTGGAATTACAACTGCTTTCTTTAATAATTTGTGTTAAAGGTTGATTGAAATGAGTTAGAGAATCCCTTTACGAAACCTTCTGTAATAATCGGCTAAAACCCCAGGAAAAAACTGTGAACTTCTGTAAACATTCTGGGTTTTGGTCTCCAAATTAAACAATAGCTTCAATAATAATTTAGGATCCAACTTCTTGATTACCCTTCAGATATAACCACATTCCAAGAACCGAAAACTTCTTCCAGCCAAACTCACACTTACTGAGCTTGGCATACCACTGTTATCCCTCAATGTCTTGAAGTGACCAATCCGCACAATGCTTTATCATGTTCAACCCTGTCTCTGAGTAGACCTAAAATGTCATCTATGAACACCACCACAAACTGAACTAAAATGAATGAAACACCGTTCATATATACAAGCATCCAGGTGTACCCAAGATGTATCAAGATTTGAGAAAGGCTATGGTGGCCGAGCATGAAAAAAGATATCGGAAATGTTTAAACAAGATGTTAATATATCACAGTAAAAGGAGAACATCAACTGCCAGCCTGGGTTACTTCATCCAATCACAGTGCCAACAGGAACAGTGGGATCAGATCACGATGATTTTGTTACTGGATAAACTACCCTCAGACGCAGGGAAGCCATGATGCAGTATGGGTGATCGGGACAGATTAAAACTAAGTCCACACACGTTCTACCAGTTTAGGATGGAACTCTATTCTCTGACAAGGTTAGCAGACATTTATGTTAGCAAATAGTTCGACTAACCATGGAGTTCCATCATCCATTATCTCTGATCGTTGATCCAAGGTTACATCAAGTTTTGGGTAAACTGCAGGAAGCAATTAGGAACGAAATTCGCATTTCAGCACATGGCATTTCACCTCAAACAGATGGGCAATCAAGAGAGTCATTCAAATTCTAGAAGGACATGATGAGATCATGTGTCATAGAATTTGAAGGCACAGTGGGACAAATATGTACCTCTCATGGAATTTGCTACAAAACAACAAGCTACCAATCAAGCATTTAAGATGGCACCCATATGAAGCATTGTATGGTAGACCATGTAGAGACACCTGTGTGTTGGACAGAAACTGAGTGAGCAAGAAGATTTTGGGTCCCAGATTTTGGTTAGAGGGAGAAACAGAAGGATTAAAGTGGGAAATATCAGAAAAACGGCTGAAAGAAGCAAGTGATACGAACAAAATCTTATGCCTGATTAAAGAGAAAGGATATGCGAGTACTGGGTCCGGTGATAAGTATTTCTTATGGAAAGTTTCACCATGCGAAAAAATCCTAAGGTTTGGACGATAAAGGGTAAGCTTAGCCCTAGGTCATTGTTCCATACGAGATTGTTGAACGTTGTTAGGACCATTAGCCCCATCGCCTAGCGTTACCTTCAACCTTAGATCAGATTCCATAATGCCTTTCACGTAATCAATGTTAAGAGATACAGATCAGACCCCCATTCACCATGTGTTAATCAGCAGAAGAGAATTGAAAAATTCAGCCGGATCTCCACCTATGAAGAAGAACCCAGTTCAGATTCTTAGCCTAGAGAAATTTAAAGAATTACGGAACAAGAAAAATAGCATTGGTAAAAGTTCTTTGGAGGAATCATAAAGACAAGAAGAAGCAACTTGGGAATCTGAAGACACCATACGACAACATATCCCGCCAATTGTTCAACAGTAAAACTTCGCGGACCGAAGTTTTATTTAGAGGCGAGAATTGTGACAATCCTACCGAGTCGATCTTTTAGCACTGAGTCAGTCATTTCATAAAAGTCCGAGTGAGTCGGGCCAAAACCAAAACCCGGTTGGGCTAGAATGGGATTATAAGTGGACTTACTTGAGTGAGAAAAAAGGATCAAAGCATATGGTGAGGATTTATTGCATTTAAAAGACCAAGCTTGGGTCCTTAATTAGGTAACCTGTTTGACAATTGGTTACCAATTTTAGAAGTTTCACATAAAAATTCATTGATATTTTGATGGCCTTACCGCTAATAACCATTTCACTTTTCCATTTTCATCTTTATCTTCATCTTCTTCATCTCCTTCCTTTCTTCATCAACATTTTCATGGTAGTTCAAGCAAACTTACTTCAAACTTCTCTGCTATCCAAGTAAGTAAACCCTTCTGAAAAGTCTCATAATTGAGTCATTTGGTGCTAGTTTTGAATATCATAAAGGAATTCTTTTATAGCGTTAAGTGAGTTCCCAAAGGTAGTTAGAAAAAGAAGGTAAAAGAAGAGCCTCAAGCTTTTATGGAGTTAAAGGTTTGATAGCTCTTTTCATTTATCATTTCTTTTGCATGAGAAAATTGTGTGGTGTGTTGCTAATGAGACAATATTCTTCATGTTGAGTGGCAGGCTGGCAATGTGAGAAAAACAGGGGAGAAATTGAATAATTGAAGTAAATAGTGAGTTTATGCTGAAACAGGGGAGTTACTGGTACTGGAAATTTTACCAGTAACTTCATTCTTGATTTTGATCCCCATTAAATGATGAATTAGGAAAGTGTCATAGATGATTATTTGTTACTTTATGTTTTAAGCTTACATGGTTTTTTGAATATCAAATCGGAGTTGTATATTGAGAGAGATGACCAAAGAGTACAGACTTGTGCAGGCTGAAAAACGCGACTCGTGCGCGCGAATTGCCATGACGAGCTCGCGACTTTCACCTGAAACTCTGCTGACTCTTCATTTGGTGCTTTACGCGGCTCATGGCTTTGCACTGCGCCGCTCGCGACTTGTGGCCCGATTAACTCACTGACTCTCTTTTGCATCTCAGCCGCTCGCCGACTTTGCAAGGCCGCTCCGAACTTGTGTTTTCATGCACTTTTGGACTTCATTTTCTATGCAATGCATTCCCTTTGCTCAACTTGCATGCCTGCCCCCAATCATTTTAAAACAAAAATAACACAAACATTAGAAACCATGTATCAAAAAACAACATGCAAGCATGCAAATATGTGGAAATCAAATTAACATTATGATTTATGAAGTATGAAACTCATGATAAATATGATGTTGTGTTATATTATTGACCATAACCAAACATTAGGCTCCATTGAGTTAGGTAGAAACCACTTAGATAAGGCTATGTCGGTGACATAGGAAGCAGATCTGCACCCCATACAGTTCGTATTACTCCGGTACAGGGGGCCGTTGAGTGGATATTGATTATATATGGGGCCATAACAGCCCAAGCATACAGTAGATTTTCATCCAGATTTATCATACAGTTTTTTTTCTTATCACTTCGGTTTCCACTAAACCTTATGAAGCCATATAGATATTTTGACTAACTTTCATGTGAAATCATACAGTATATAAAACATACGACAAGATAAAAACAAAGGTATAACGAAAGATCATGTTATATGTGCTTATATGTTTAACTTATCCATATTGCATTTTACATGCTTATTTCTATCTATGTATGTGCTTAATTGTTTCCTTTATATTTGAAGATAGATCCACTGAGCTTTATTTGCCTCAGCGAGGTACCTGTTTTAAACTCGCAGGTTTGAGGACGTGACCATAGAGAGTCAGTTTACAACTGCTGCAGTTCATCGTAGAAGACTCACTCTTCAGCGTACGCTACTCATTTTAATGTGTATCTTTTGTCTAGCCTTTTTAATGGCATTGTACAGGGCACACAGTTGCCCATTTCATTGTCTGGTTAAACTAGTATCATGTGCTTGTAAATATTAAGTACATTAATTAGTGTAAACAACAACATAGCATTATATCTATATCAATATACATTATTATTCAGCCATGTCAGCCATACAGTCAACCAGTTTGTAGCATCTCGGTTCCGCGTTCATTCCGGTCTTACGGCGTGGACCGGGAAGGGATGTTAAACACGACGCCCGATTCCGGGTCGCGACTCCCCCTGCGAACAGCTACTAACTATTAGAGACGAACGGAAAGAGGCGAGGTTTAACACTGCCGGCGGGGTCGAGCTTGCTGCGGAGAAGGAAACGACGGGCGAGCGAGCTCCAGTGGCTGACAGGAAAGGAGGAGGAAGAGAAGAGCGGAAAGAAACGCGCGGAGGAGCGTGAAGGAAAGAAAAAAAAAAGATGCGTTATAGAGCAACAATGGGCCATTTCGGTTACGATTCGGACTGGTTTGGTTCAATTCAATTATATTTGGCCCGTTTTTCTCGATTTGCAGGTTTTTTCACGTGGTTTCAATTAAAAATTAATTTGATTTGATTTCCGGGTCCGGTTCGATTTATTTTAATTATATTAGTTAAATTCCGTAACATTTCCTCCATTTATTCAATAATAATAATAATATTAATAGTAATGATATTTGATTTTAGGATAATTAATTTATATATATTCATAATAGATTAAATTGCTGGAGTTTCATATTATTTTCTGAAAATTTTAACTGTTCTCAAACCAAAAATTCCGACAATATATTTGGACTTGGGCCCAACTTGCAAAACTTTGGGCTCAATTTAAAATTGTTTGGTGTTTATAGCCCATATAGTTGAAAATCGAGATTTTTGATTTAATAAAATTTTCAAAAGTTTCAAAAATAAAAATTCGGGTCAATATAATTAGGTAAATTTTTAAATTATTATCACGATTGAAAATTCTATATTTATCTATATCTATATAAAAACAAGGTAGTTTGTGTTATAGAGAAACCAAGTGTAAGTCTCTATTTATCTATATCTATATAAAAATAGGGTAGTTTGTGTTATAGAGAAACAATTGTAAGTCTCTGAAATTGCCAAATGAGAAGATGACAACAATTATTTAGCACAGTTGTGAGAAGATGAATTATTTTATATTTTCTAAAGGTTCAATCAATTATTAAAATTAAAAAACCAAAAATAGGAATAGTAGGACCAACAATTAATTTGGCAGGTAAGTTTTACAAATTTGATTGATGTGCAAGCACATTTGTCCAAGTTTGATTTTTTTAATTTTCTAAAAATCAAATTAATTTTTTTTATATCCAAAAAAAATAAGTAACATAAGTAGGACATCCATACGCTTAGAACATACTACAGTAAATAAGTATAATACATTAATATTTTAAATAAATAAATAATCATTTATAATAAATCATAAACATAAAATATAAATCATAAACATAAAATAAAAAAATAATTAATTTCTTATTTCAATGTAATTAGTTAAATTCTTAAATTTATTTCACTATTGAAAAATACATTTTATAGTGTGTGTGCATTTTTTTATGCAGGTCATACTAGAGGTGTCAAAATGAGTCATGATACGGGAACACGATTTGCCTAACACGCGAAATAAATGTGTTAGAGTTGAGATTAAACGAGTTCGTGTCATAAATAAGTCACGCATTTATAACACGAATATAAACGTATTGTGCCGGGGGTTATGCGAGTGACCCATTTATTTAAGAGTAAAGAGATAATTTTAGTATTAAAAGAGATAATTTTAGTATTAGATATAAATACTCTAAAACGAAAACCTATTTAAATTTTATTATTGTATTACTTTTATTTTAGTTATGAATCTTGAAGAATGAATGCATTTTATGCATGAAAATTTATTTTAAAGTACAATTGGAGTTAAATAAGTTAAAATTTAAAAATATTATAAGCATGCTAAGTGGGTTGTACACAAGTCAACGGGACCCAGTTAACATATTTATGATATTAAGTGAGTTATACAGATTGTATATAGGTTAACACGACCCATTTAATATATTTATGATATTAGGACAAATTGCGAAGTGTAAGGAGTTAGTATATAATTGTAAGAAAGATAAGTTGTTTTTATATTTTTAGATAAAGGTCATATAAGAAGGAAAAAAAGAAAAGAAAACTAAAACTATTAATTAATCAGCAAAAACTATTTTATTTGGAAATAAGAAAAGAATTATAAGGAAAAAAAATTCTGATAATTTCTTCTTCGAATTAAAAAGCAAAATAAAAAAACTAATAAAAATAAATTTGTAGAGAAAAATTAATTTTGTTTTTTTTATATCCAAAAAATTGAGTAACATAAGTAAGGACATTCAAATAAACGCTCAGACATACTGCACTAAATAAGTAATAACAATTAATATTTCAAATAAATAAATAATCATTTATATAAACCAGTAAAACATAAAATAATAAAATTTAATTTTTTATTTCAATAATAAATTTAGTTAAATTCTCAAAATTATTAATCAACTATTAGAAAAATACAAAAATTATTATCACTATTGAAAAATACATTAATAGCATGTGTGCATTTTTTATGCAAGTCCTAGGGGTGTCAAAATAGATCTGAACAGTTCGCCTAACATGCGAAATAAATAGATTAAGGTTGATGTTAAACAGGTTCATGTCATAAACGAGTCATACATTTATGACACAAATATAAATGTACTGTGTCGCGGGTTGGCAGGCCGATTAGGCAAGTAACCCATTTATTTAAGAGTAAAAAGGTAATTTTAATGTTAGATATAAATACTCCAACTAAAATCTATTTAAGTTTTATTATTTAATTTTAATGTTAGATATAAATACTCCAACTAAAATCTATTTAAGTTTTATTGTTGTATTACTTTTTATTTTATTTTATTATGAATCTTAAAAAATTTATATATGTATTTTATGAATCAAAATTTGTTTTAAAATACGATTGGAGTTAAATAGGTTAAGATTTAAAAATATTATAAACATATTAAGTGGATCGTATATAAGTCAACATGACCCACTTAACCTGTTTATGATATTAAGTGGATCGCACGAGTTATATATGGGTCAACATAATCCACTTAACTTATTTATGATATTAAGTGGATTAAACGTATCATGTTCATATTACCTGTCTAATTTTCGTGTCGTGTTCGTGCCGATAAATTTACACAATTATTAAATTGATCGTGTTCGCATTAACACTAATCGTGTCGTGTGTAGGGGAATCCATGTTGAACCTAACACGCCAACCCATTTTGACACCCTTAGGTCATATACCATGCATGACTTTTGCTATTATATATTTTGGTAAAAGGATTCGAATGATACTTAAGAAAACATATTTTAGCATTGTAATTTTTTTTTGACATATCTCAATGATACAATTTTATAAATCATATCATGATCATTTTATTATACTATTTATTATTTTTGAATGATATTATGAAAGATTATTTCATCTTTTACTAGGTTTTAACACTAGTTACTATATAAATATATTAACATTTCCGATAAGATAAGGATTTGATGAAAATAGAGAATAATTAAAATTTATTAGATAATTTATTTAAATTAAAGAAAAAAGAGTTGCATGATTTATGCAGACATATATAGGACAAGAATCTAGAGAATACATATAGTTTTCTCCTTTGCAGAAAACTAGCATTATGAGATATCCATGAAATTGACTTCAAACGGGGATAGGTTCAAGGAATATTCCTTTGACATAGTCTTTCAAATGCTTTGAATCAGTATATCCATCTCCATGCTTGTAACTGACATATGCTAGACGAACAAGATTAACAATTCTCATGAGGATACCCACTGATACTACTTCTTTAGACTGCATAATAAGTTGCTCGTTTACTTTCTTCCATTCATTTGTAGCTATTTTCTGGATCTCTTCCATTGCCTTCTCTTTGGAAACTCCATATTGGTTCATATAGCAATCGATGCAATAGCTATTTTCTGGATCTCTTCCATTGCCTTCTCTTTGGAAACTCCATATTGGTTCATATAGCAATCGATGCAAGAAGCAACATGTCCTCTATTTTGCTCAGTCTGTGATTTATAAAGGCATTTTTAAGCATTTGATATGTGTTCTAAATTACTAAATTAATAAAAACAAAAAAGGTGTTAGGATTTGGTTTTTAATATAGTAAGTACCTCATGAGACATTACATCATTCACCATACGGCCAAACTCGCCTCCAGCTTGGTTGAGCTTTGGATAGGTTTTCAACCATTCGAATTCTTTAATTCCTTTGATTTCTTTTACTCCCATAAAAGATACAGTTGCAACAAGAGGCAATCCCGAAGTCACTCCTCCGTTAAAAATATAGTCATCAAATGTTGGCACTTTTCCGTCAGCCTTCCATAGAGCCTCCTGGTAATACGCTCGCACTAGTTCTTGAAACTGGATACCAACAAACAAAGATTAATTATAATTCAGAAATGAATTTGATTAACTAAAGATTCTATGCAAAATAGATTACCGCTTCCCTTCCGTACTTGATGCTGTAAGACTTTCCTTCTGCCTCCAAATCTTTTTCAAATTCATTGTTAATGTGGTGTTGATCAATTAATTTATAAGATTATCTTTCATGTATCCCAGGAAGATGATTCAATCCAAGCCCATAGTTCCCACCTAATGAAATAAAAAAAAAAATGAAGAAAAGGACAAATCGCACATCATTTAAATGGTGTGATCCAAATCTGTTATACAATAAATATATATACAGCACATAAAATGCCAACTAAGTGCAATTACCTTCAAATGCATATAAAAGAACGGTCCAATTTCTTTCTATGGTGGCAATATGCCATCAATTGTGTCATCCTAGTTAATTGCAGATAAACAATACAACTTTGGAAACAATCATTCTAGCCTTTGCATATTGGAGGTTGAAATACATAGAAAACTGTCCAAAAGAGAAGATTTCCCGCCTTCTATTTTCTTGCATAAGGAGACATTCCTTAGTAAATTCAACATTTTTCCACCAACCCTGAAATATCAATTAATTGCTAACTTATAAGTATCTGAATCAATAGAAATTAATAAGTTCAAATAAACCCTAAATTAGAGTTTTGATAATGAGATTAATAACTCTAATTGGTAGAAAAAGATGAATTACCTTTGAGAAATTCGACTTAATCTTTCTGGTGTAGTAATTGTACTTGGCTGTTAAAATCCAAACTTTGCAAAGCTTTCTAGTAGAGCTTCATTTTGATTTTCAATTCAACCGTCGTATAAATCGATATATTTTCTTGCCTCTAGCCTTGGTAAGGCCTTTGGTACAGGCTGCTCTAGGCATTGGTTAATATGCTTTGCAAAATCAGGGAATGACTCAATCCGCAGAGACCTCCAAGAAAGCCTTAGTGAAGTTAAGGCCTCATCTAAAATGGATTCAATTTTAGATGAGCTAAGTGGAAAACTAAGGCCTCAATCTTAAAATGGATTCATTAAGGCATGCTCAGATGTGTAGCTTCAAAAAGGGCTTAGTAATTTCTACTTTTCCGCTGCGTTAATTTTCTCTTAATTCTTTGTGAGGGCTCAACGAGTGGTATCAGAGCTGAGGCAAGTGGTACCTGAGGCCCAACAATTGGTACCAGAGCTGATGCCCAACAATTGGTATCAGAGCTGATGCCTAACATATATCAACTTTATTTGTTATTTAGTGTATATATATTCAACAAATATTTTTATTTAAATGTAAAGAGTTGCCTACTAGAAGAGATTTTGAAACCGTGATGTCTAAACACCCGAAATATTACAGCAACGGTGTAGAGATCATAATCATTTTTCATAATCATTTTCATTAAGAAAATTAGGTTGGTTATTGAAAATCTTATTTAAATTCTCTTCAATCTCGTCCTCAAAATGATATGATACGCCAAGGCGACATAGTGAGTCGATCGAGATGATTTTTTCTACTGAATCACTTGTTGACGCCGTTAACATGTCATTTTTTACCTTTTCCTTCAACAGTTGTACTTGTTTACTTAATGATTCAAATCCCTATACAAAAAATATAAAAAGTCAAGTACATATCAAAATGTATATTTGAGCATACTCAGTACGTATGAAAATGACATACCGATTGATCAAATGGAAGAGAACCAAGGCGCTCCCCCCAGACAGTAGAAGGAAAGTTGGCTAATGGACGAACTGTTGTCTCGGATTGTTTTGATGAACAAGCTTTAAGTGTTCTTCGAACTGTTGGCTTAGCTGAGGAAAAGGAAGCCAAATGAATATAGTTCTGCTTAGTACTAGGAAAGCTTAATAAGAATGGAGTACGAAGGATTTTTTTAGGGGAGTTTGCTTCAAAAATTGTAGGTTGCATTGTCATTTTTGAAATTGTAGGTTGCATTGTCATTTTTGAGAACTAAAGAGGAATAAACTTCAATTTGTTGGTTTGAAAACAAAAGGTCATGGCTGCCCTTTTATAGATGGATGCTATTTACCACGTGTTGATTTGGAAACAAAAATTCATGGCACTTGCTACGTGCTGGTTTGTAAACAAAAGGTCATGGCCCCTTTCTATACCGCCAGTAATAATTTAATGCATTTCACAGGAATCCAATTTATGTTCCATCTTTACGGAAATAAGGTTGCTAGCACTCAAATCATCAGGTTGTTATTGGTTATAATTTTACTCATGTTTCTATAAAGGGAGATAATGAATGGGCTTGTATATTGCCAGATTGTCTCCACCAGAGATTATGTGAAATAAAAATTGGAAGAGCACATGAAAATGTTGAAATTCCCTATAATTTTTAAATTATTAAAAATACAGACAGAATGAATTGATTACTGATGTCTCAAATGATTAAAATGCCTCCCCAAATAATAATTGAAGAGCACATGAAAATGTTGAAATTCCCTATAATTTTTAAATTATTAAAAATACAGACAGAATGAATTGATTACTGATGTCTCAAATGATTAAAATGCCTCCCCAAATAATAATTGTTTTTAATTGGCATATAAATTCTTTTGTATTATCAGAAAAAATACAAACACAAAGCATTGGATTTCCAAATGAATTTTACAAAATTTTGTGGAATTCATTTGTTCAAAACGGGCTATCCCCATATTTTTTATTCCAATTTGACTTGCACACTTGTTAAAAAAATTCAGTTAATATAATTAAATTATAATTTTTATTTTTTTTGTCTTTATGCAATCTAATTTTAATGAATGATTCATATTAAATTGTTCTTGAAATTAACTAAATATATGTCTAATTAAATAGATTTTTTTTGGAATATTAAAGGTTAATATTTAATTTTATTTACATCGAGATTTAATTAATGATAATGTAGTGGTTTGACGATTATATTTGTTGATAAATAAGCATACTAAACAAAAACAAAATAATAAACTTTAAATATTATTTACTTAAAAAAAGAAATAGGACAAAAAAATACGGGAGGGAGAGTCCTACACATCTCTTTTGAGTTCGCTTTGAATTTATGAATAAGTTTCTTGTATGTTCAAATTTCAACAGCTTTGGTTCTTTTCCTTGTCAAGAATTAGTATGAAGATATTTGGTTGATGCTACTTTTTTTTTTTTTTTTTTTTTTTTTTTTGTGTAAAGCACTTTTACTTGTGTTTTTGAAAGGACACAATTTGGTAGCATAAGTTTCAACCAGAGATTATTTGGTTGAAAGGACACAATTTGGACGCATAAGTTTCAACCAGAGATTATTAAGTTGGATTTATTGGAGAGATCTATCGGTCTGTTTTTAGTTGTTAAAGTATGTTAATTTTTTTTTTTTGGAATATTATTAATCAATTAAGAATTTTTCTGATAAAAAAAAATTGAAAGAGATCATGATAATTACAACTGTAAGTTAATAAGAATATAACATTTACATGCAGTAATTATAAGTTCATCAACGCTATGGTTGTGTTCTGCAGCAACATTATAGTTAACTTTTAGAGTTTTTGACAAAAGGAATTAACTTTTAGGATTAAGGTAGTGTTTTATAAAAAGTTAAAAGTGTCTAAATCCAGACTCCATTATCAGGAATCGTCTAATCCGGCTCGAGGTTTAGTCACAATTAAAGCTCCTCGTCCCTCTCTGCAGGTGCATTAAGTGGGAATTGAACCCGAAATCTCTCCCTATATGTCTAGCCTGCGTTGCCAGGTGAGCCATAACCCATAAGTTTTTTAGCTGATTTTAGTAGGTGATTAATTTTTTTTAGCTGATTTTAGTAGGTGATTAATTTATTTTTTTTTCAAGTCAATGTACTCAATTTTCTCGTAAATAGACATTTACCGAATAATCAAAATCTATTAGCTTATGTTTTAAGTCCAAAATTGTGCAGTATTTTTTGAAATGTTTTTGTTATTTAATTTTTTTTTTAATAACATGTGCTACCAAAATTAAAACTTAGTGATCCAACTGAAAGAAATGCTAAAGTTGATTTTTTTCAGTTAATTCCAATTTAATTGAATAAGTATACACTATAAATTTTTTAAAGTATATATAACCCTGAGGTAAAAAATATTTTAAAAATGATGATATAACACTCTACTTTTTATGCATTCTATATTGATGATATAACACTCTACTTTTTATGCATTCTATATTTCCTGTTTTTTACAAATTTATAAGCTTTTTCTATTTCTTTTTATATAAATGTTTTTTATTTTTATCTCTTATCTCCATATAATAGTAATAAAAATTACTTTTAATATTACTTTTAAAATCGCATTGTATCATATCTCTATAAAAATAATTAACTCTCTATCTAATTTGTATTTAAAATAGATTTTCCAATGATAAAATTCAAATAGATTTAATTGTTATCCGTTAGTCTATACCAGATATTTTTCTAATTCAAACTTCTAACCTTATACGGATATATTCACTATCAGTATATATATATTCACCATCGAAAGAAGTTTTGCCATAAACTCAATCAACTTCACGATCATGCTTCTTCGATTCTTTTGCAAACGTACCAATGAGCTTCATTTGGTCCAATAGAATATCAAGAAGAGGGAGAGGTAGAGACAAGAGAGAAGTCAAATAAAGGAAATTGAAGAGAGAAAAAGAGAGAAAGAGAAGAATTGAATAGAGTGAGAGATCAAGCAGAGAGCTTGAGACTTTGAGCGCTACAATAGATAGAAAATTGAAATTTCTTGATGAGAGCCTAATATCAATTATTTAATATCATTATGTATTTTATCGGGTCCTTTTCTTAAATATGGTATAGTTTGTACAATTCTCAGAATTTTAACTAATTAAAATTCACATTGAATTTTTGCATTTTTATTTCAATTCATAAAACAATAACGAATAAATTTTACCAAATTATGAATTTACCAAGGAAGGAAGTATGAAAAGGTTACATTAAATAAATTATTATTAATGCTTAAGTACCTCGATTTTGACAATTATGCCAAGATTATAAATCGATGCGCGGGTCTTCAACTAGTAAAATTTATAAAATTGAAAAAATTTTCTTAATGAATTATAACTAGTGCTGTCTGTTACTTTTCAGGTAAGTTTCTCTTTCACTTGTTTTTTGGTTGATTGGTATTAAAAAGAAATTGTTATATCAAACAATGAAAAATGAAAATTCACAAAATTTGCCTCATCCTTGTATTCTTTTGAATTAATTTTCTTGTTTGGTTTGTTTATTGGAAGAATATGAAAATCCTCTTCTTTGATTTTGGTTCATACAAGAAGAACTCAAGTTTGCCTTTGGATTGACCAAGTTTGAAATACATTTATTGTATGCACCATATATTTGATTATATATAAATTAATCTAACTATTATCTCCGTTCCATAATACTTATTACATTTGAAAAAATATTTATTTTAAAATAATTGTCACAATCGTAGTTTCAATGAGTAATAAATATTTTTTTTCATATTTACCTTTGTATATTACCAATAATTATTGCTTTAATTTAATAATTTTTTTAAAGAATTAGTATTAACTTAAGGGTAATATAATCAATTTACTCAATAATTTACTATAACTTACTTAGATAATTAATTTACTTCATTAATTACTATAATTTTAGACAAATTTTAATAACTTTCTTAAGGGACTTAAAAAATTTCAAATGTGATAATACTTTATGGAACCAAAGATAGAATTTTTATTATTCTTATTGGTGTAGCATTTAATTGGTAAAATTAGGAATAATTATATCATAATTAGGCCTATATTAATTATATATGTTTTTTATATTTACATTGATTAATAAAGTTAGTACTGGTAGTAGATGAAAATCGATGTGACTTCTTACCACGTGTTCATTTTTGTTTTTCTTTTTTTCTGAAAAAGGACTTTTACTCTTGACGTATGATATTCATTTTTTTTTTTTTTTTTTTTTTTTTTTTGACCAACAAATTTCATTATGGCAAAATCATCGGCTTAGTCAATAATTCTAGGTAATTTATTTATTTAGTCCCTCAGGTTCTATTATTATTATTATTTTTTTTTTTTTTGGAAATGGGTATTAAAATCAGTCAAACTTTTAATACTCCTGACAATTTTGCAATTAATATTCCTTGTATGGATTTTCATCAATGAATGTCAAAGTTGACCCATATTTTTAAGATTGTCTGATAGTAGAAAACACGAGAAGAATTTATAGGACGGACAGTTGAGCCATATTTAAGAGTTACTGACTTACTGTCATATTTTGTGGGGCTTAATTTTGCCTGTCATATATCACATTAATATATTTGAATTTAAATTGATAAAATAAAATATATAATAAATATCAATAATAATAATAATAATTCTAATCTAGTATTCTATTAATTTTAATGATAAAAGTATAATATACACAATATGTAAAGTGTGTACTGTTTGTTATACTCACTTTCCCTTTTGTTCCTCCTATGCTATAATGATATACCTAATTTATCTTTTGCACAGAATAACCTTGCATTAAATATTAATATTCATATTCAAAGTTATGAAATTATAATAATATAGGTGGCAATAATAATTATTTTTTATCTATAAATAACTGTTATTTTAGAGCCGGTGTTTTCTCCGCAAATATCTTTTTTTTATAATATTAATGAGTAATTAATTTTTTTTCAATTTTATCCTTATTTATATTAAATTTAATAATATATCTTTTTTTTTAGAATATTAATGTGTATGATTAATAATTATTACTTCAATTTTACTTAAGGTTACGTAATAAAATTAATTAATATTTTGTTATAATTTATAAGAATAAATTTACTTACTTAATTACCATAAAAATATTAAAAGTATTTATGAATAGATGGAATACTTTGTTTTTTTTTTTAGATTTTATTTTATCAATGATAATAGTAATGTTTCTTGATAAAATTTGCATATTAAATATGAATAAAATAGAAAATTATGTTTATTACTTTTTGTCTAAAAAAGAAACTATGATGATAAGTTGGGGTAAAAAGAAAAATGAGGTATTTACTTTTTTGAAGAGGTATTTACTTTCATGATTCAGTTAAATTTAATAATATTTAATTAGAACATCAAATTGATTTTTTTATCCTTTTTTTAATACTGTCTTTGTTCCATAATACTTGTCAGATTTGAGAAAATAGTTTGTTCTAAAATATTTATCTAATTTGGTCTAAAATACTTGTTATATTTTTTAAGGAGTAATAAATATTTTTTTCATATTTACCCTTTGTGTATGATTAATAATTATTATTTCAATTTAATGATTTTCTTAGAGATTAATATTAAATTAAGAGTAATATTGTCAAAATTTATTCAATAATTTATTATAATTATACAAAATTTAATAATGTTTTTAAAAGACATGAAATTCTAAATGTGACGAAATATTATAGAATGAGATGTATATTTTTGAGACATAATATATTTAATGGTTTTCGAATTTGCAATATTCATAATCTAAAACAAACGTTACATTTAAAGAGAGAAAAATGATTATGTCTCCATTCTACTTTATATGAAAACTCTTTCAACATTTTTCATTTTTAAATTTTGTAGCGAAGCCTAAATTTTCCTACTACGTGTAATTAAGGCTTAGTCCTATTTACAATTTCTACGATGTGCATAAACTTATAGGGGAAAAATTATTATTTAGTCTTTTTAGTTTATACCAATTCCCTCCCCTCTATCGCTTTCATATTGGTTCCACGTCAGCTAGGAGAGGTGTTTTAGTCTTTTAGTCTTCAATTCACGAAAAAAAACTTAACTTTCGGACCGAAGGACCTTTCAATTTAGACGGAGTTAACCTGAGGGACTAGTTAAGCATATTTGCCAAAACTTGGGATTAGTTAGATAAATTATGTAAAACATGAATTATGTAAAACCTGAGGGACTAGATAATAATTTTCCCTTATAGTCCACGTCAGCTAGGGAGGGGTGTTTTAGTCTTTTAGTCTATAATTAAAACCTGAGGGACTAGCTAGATATTTTGGCAAAATCTTGGATTAGTTGGTTAATTTTGTAAAACCTGAGGGACTAAATAATAAATTTCCCATAATTCTATTGTTGATTTTAAGATTGATGTTTTTGATTTTTCTCTGTTTTTTTTAAGTCATTACACTCAATTTCTCGTAATAAAAATCTATAACGACTTAAAATGTGACAAATTTCTATTTTTACATTTAATTTCTTCTTAGTATTTTTTTTAAAGAAATTTAACAATTCATTAATAAAAAATATAATTTGAGTACATTGTAATATTCTCCTAGAAATAAAAATACAAATATGAAGCGTTCAAATATTCTTTTTGGAGATAAATTTGACAAAATAAATTAATCTTCTGAGTAAAAAATGATTCATTTGCAAATAGGATAACAAAATAAACTTTCTGTAATATTGTTTTGAACTTCATTCTTTCCAAAACTTACTACAACTGGCACCCACACGAAAGTTTAAACTTTAAAGTGCAAACTTTAATGGAGAATAGTTCGCACTACCAAACTTCATTTATAAAAGAAACTCTATCTAAACTCTCTAACCTCGAGCAATCAACAATTTATCTTATATCTTAAGGTACCAATAAAGAAGAAATAAAAGATCATATAAAAACTCCTGATCAATAATGAGGAACAACTCTATGAAAGAAGAAAAATTAATAAATCAAAACACACACCCCACTAAGAGAGTACCAAAAATATTTAAAATTTATTAAATATTACAAATCTAAGACTATATATTCTAAGCTTTAACTTAACAAAAATATAAATAAAGAAAGAAAAATAATGGAAAGAAATGAAAAAGGAATCACCGCGGATCAAAGAAGACTGATCAAAGAAGATTGTTAGCAATGATTAGAATGGGCATTATAGATAAGTCTTTGTTAGCATGATGTTTAAACTAGTTTAAGTGAAGGACCGATCTCTTTTGAACCATCAGAATTTCAAAGAATAATGAATGACATATTCAGTTCTTGTTCTGAATTCTGTATAGTGTATATTGATGATGTTCTAATTTTTAGTAAAACCTTAGAAGACCATTTTAAAAACTTAAAAACATTTTGCATGATAGTAGAAAGTAATGGGTTAGCCCTTTGTAAAACCAAAATGGACTTGTTTAAAACCAAAGTTCGATTTTTGGGTCATTATATAGAACAGGGTATTATCCAGCCCATTGAACGTGCTATGTTGTTTGGATCTAAATTCCCTGATGAATTACCAAATAAAACCCAACTCCAACATTTTCTTGGATGTTTAAATTATGTTATAGATTTTTACCCAAATTTAAACTGTATGATTAAACCTTTGCATGATAGGCTTAAGAAAAATGCAGGCCCATGGACAGCCCAGCACACACAATTAGTAAAAAAGATAAAAGCCTTAGTGACAGAAATTCCATATCTGTATATCCCTAATCCAACAGCTTTTAAAATTGTTGAAACAGATGCATCAAATGTTGGATATGGTGGTATTCTAAAGCAAGTTATTGATGGTAAAGAACGTATTATTCAATATACATCTGGTCATTGGAACCAAACACAATTGAATTATTCTACCATTAAAAACCTCAGGAGTATTACCATAATATTTTACTTGATACTGGATCTGTCAAAATTAAACATAATCTGGATTCTAAAAATAAATCAATTATTTTGTATTCTTCCATAAAAATTCAAAGAGTTATTCATCCTAAAGATTGGCCTGCTCCATCTCTTTATACTCCAGTAAAATCCAAAGTTTTATATAAGCATGTGCATAGTACTACTTATAATTATTTTGACTATAAAGAAGCATGGGAAAAGGTTTTTTATGTTCAAAATCCCACTGCTACTCATTCGTGGTTAATTTATTTTGATCAGTCTTTTCGTACTGATTTAAAGATTCCAAACTTGGTTTAAAAAATGGTGGCAAACCAGGGGTTTATCCAATGATATTCTCCCTCCTCCTATCATCTCTTTATATCAGTACTTTAAAGCCCATTATAAACCAAGACCTGAAGAGGCCCATATTCCATCCTTAATGTACTATTGCATGGCCTTCTTTACGCCCTGAGTATTACGCCTTGGGTATATCAATGGTATTTGGACACTCAGTATGCCATAGGAACTCAAATTCCTATGTTGATAAAACGACACAAGATTAAATGGTGGGGATCATTTAAGAACTCTACCACTGAACTTAAAATCGACCAATGGATTAGAACTAAACTTTCTGGTACACCTGCATTAACCTATGCTACAACTCTTGCTTTAAAGGATCAACCTACATTTGGCATTCCAAAAAGCACAGTGTCAAGCCAGGTTAGCAGCGGCTAAAACACCTGATGAGTATAAAAGAATTTGCCAGGAAATGTTCCAGCAGCTTTCCACAAGTTCAGATTCTCCAATAAAACCCTCATCAAGTAAACCGCCAGCAGTTTCTTCAGATAAATCGTCATCCAAACCAAGTCTTAAAGGCAAAGCCAAATGGGCAGACATAGAGTCCTCATCTTCGTCAACATCATCATCTTCCCTTGTTTCAAGTAAAGATAGTAATGATGATATTCTTCAATCAATAATAGTAAAAAGTAAAACTGACAATAGTAAAAAGTAAAAGCCTGACGAAAAAAGAAAAAGGAAAGCAAAAGTTAAAACAAAAAAGCAAAGTGAAAACAGAAACAGACAAGAAAAAGAAGGACACTGTCGTTCGTCCTCATCTGATTAAAAGGCAGAAGGAACCTTATTCCTTCACGTGTCTCTACAGTAAAAGGCAAGCTCTAATGGCCGACCAAGCACTATTTCTCTATAGTAAAATTCCGTGGCATCAACAGTAACAAGTAAACAGTCTACAGGAAAGAAGATTCTTTGGTTTTTCTATATAAAGGGAGCCTCTCCCCTTGTGAAGATATAAGTTTAGAATAGATACTATCATAAGTTTTAGTTTTAGTTATCACCTATAATCCCTCTCTCCTTCTGTGCTCCTAGTTCAAGTTGTAAGAGTTCAAGTTGGAGAAAGTCTAAAGTAAAAATCAAAAACTCTTGTAAATTTTAAATCTTGTTATTTTGGCTATTTCTGTTTATTAACTAAAGTTTCGTAATTTTATTCTTTAAACTGCTACAAATATAAGTCCGTGCTTTTACGGCACATTCTCATTCCTCCTCCACACTCTGACTTAATTCTGGCGATCCCAGGTTAAGGTTTGCAGGAACCCCTAAACTTTGTGCTAAATTGTTGATTAAATTTGTTCTAAGTATGCTCTGTGGATGCAGCTTAGTAATGATCTTCCACCATCAAGAAATATTGTGTAAACTGTTAATGTTTGATTCTGAAGTAAAATTTAAATATACTTAATGAATTTATATAAGTTTCAATATAAACCCAATTATCATACGTATTTTAGTTCACAGTTATAATTTTATCCTTTAAATGTTTGTATCTGTATTTATTTACATCCTAGTAATATTTATTTAAATCCTAGTAATAATCTTAGCTCTCTACATATATATGACTTGTAACTCTTTTACTAAGTCTTTATCCTTAAAGTTTATATACGATAAAAACTTAAAAGGCATAAGTCTTTGGTATTAAAGTCTTTAGTCTTTAGTCTATTAGAATTTTAAAGTCATTAGTCAATAGTCTTTTGTTTAAAATCAAGTCTTTAGTCTTTTGTTGAATAGTCTTTTGTTTAAAATCATCAAGTCTTTTGTGGAATAGTCTTTTGTTTAAAATCATCAAGTCTTTTGTTGGTATCAGAGCCAGTAAATTTAGTACTACGTGGTAGATATACATAAAAAGTTTTCATTTTATGATATATAATAAAAGGTTTTGGCTTTGCCTACTGAACCCACGCCTACTGAACCCATGAGTAAGTCCCATGTGAGTGGCATCTTGAGTGGGCATCTAACGGGTAATAACCAGGAAGGGTATAAACCAGGTAGTCAAAAAATTTTACCGTTCATAATTATAATGATCTTTCCTCATGTAGATCGGCTAGTAGTTATAGATCGAAGACTCCGATACCCCAGAAATTAAACAGAGCTCATAAATAGGAAATGAATTAATTTTGCAAAGAATCTTCTTAGTAAAGCGAATTGAAATTGAATGGGGAAATTCCCTAAAGTTTTTGATAAAGAACAAATTTATAAAGTTTCTAAAATTTAATTTATTTAAACAGATTATGTAATTAACAACCGAAGAAAGAAGATTTTCAAATTAAGTAAACCCTTTGAAAGAATAACTCTTTAATCTCTAACTGTTGCAACATCATAAAAGTAAAAATATAATATATTCCAATATAGGGTTCTAATTCAAGTAGCGAGGACATAAACCTTTAACCAAGAGAAGGATTAAAACACTAGTATTCCTTGGCCACGTGGTAAGAGGTACAATGCTAGATTTCTTAAATTTTCAAGACTTTCTTTATTAGGATCTGTTGAGACTAGTTTTTAAGTGAAAGGACCCGATCTCCTTTTGAGGTCTATGCCAGATATGAACTGTATCCATTAAATTGAATTTTAAATATAATTAGAGAGTATAGTTTTTAGAAATAAAACTCCATCAATTATAAACATGAAGCAAGGATCTATTCCTATCGCTTTAATTATAGAACATCAAATTACTAAAGCTATGAATTCAGCCTTTGACTAACATATAAATTTACAAACTAAAATTGGACGAAACCACAGATTTCCTTCACAACAGACCTTTGACTAAAAAACCGAATTACGGTAATTTCACTAAACAATTCAAAATGGAAAGATACTTACCTTCCAAATGAATGGATATTCGGAAGGGTCGTACCTCCCTCCTGCTCCAGAACCAGTAAACCAAAATGTACAATTTACAAAAAATTGAACAACTTTGGAGACTGGTAAAGTAACATTAAAATTTTTTAATCGTAGTCAAAGTAATGAGCGTTATACAGGGTCAACTCTTCCTTCTGTGACAACAGATGAAAAATGATCAAACCAAGTTTCCTCTATACCTTCTGTGATCTATCGCTAATATAAAGAACCGAACACTAAACCTATTATTCAGACTTTAGTAAAACCTAGATACTCCTACTTCGGATATTCCAAATACAAAATGAAAGGAGTTGAATTAATAGTCATTCTATCCCAACAGGCAGTTTTATAATCCCTGTAAGATAATTATGTAAATCAACAGTCTAACTTGGTTTAATTCTGCTCCCAGAAATCACCAACACGCTTCAGCTTATAACTGAAAATGTTAGTGATATAAACACGAGAATTAAATGTTCTTAGCGTAAAGATGAATATGAAAAAAGTTAACTAAAAGAAATACTCTAAACTAAACGAATTTAAACTAAAAATGAAAAAGGATAATTAAAAACTTTAACTTTTTGAAGATTAAAAATATGAGTATTTTAGACTATAAAATATGTAACCAAACTGAAAATTAAATTTCTTTTGGATTGGTATAAATTAATTAAAGAGAATAAAACTGCTAAGAAGTTTAAAATCCTAATAACCTATAAGACGAATAAAAGGCCGAACTGCGATAGTAATGATCAAAAACAATTAAAAAGTGATTTTTCCTCCCTTAAACAATTAGGTAAATTGGAAATATCAAGATAATGAAATTTTATTTGTGCACGCATATAAATTGTTCACGATAAATGATATAAAATAAAAAGGTAATTGACAAAATACACTTTAGTCAATGGGCAAGTTTAATTTGTGTTTTAAACTCCAACAATAAAACGCAATAGAAACATATGCTAGAAGATAAACCTTTCAGTATCCAGAAACCATAAAAGGAAAAGAAACCTGTAACAACTCACAATGGTTTTAAACCTTGTTATGCAAATTTTTCCTCAATCAAGTACCAAGAAATTTTGTAATAAATTAAAAGATCCAACTTGACAGTTAAACTTGAGGTTCAATTCAGCACCTTCATTCAGCAACTAATCAACATGTAGCTCCTGACACTACTGAAGCCTCTAGAAATATAAACACTATAGAAGAAAACACCAACTCTGATGACAGCGAACTTGACTCAGAAAACGCTAAACAATTTGAGTTAAATCCTATAAATCATCATCGAGAAATAGTAAATAGGGCACCAGACTTAGGCATTATTGATAAACCTAACATTATATCTCAATTTAAAAATAATGCTTCAACAATCTATGATGGAACATAGATGGTTTAAGTGAATATAATATATTAAGTATTTTGTAACAAATGACCATGGCTGCAAATGCTTATAAAACGCAGTCAATTATTTCTGATTCAATTATTTCTGAATAAGCTATTGCAGAAATACATATGGTTGTTTTGCTCATATTATTGTGACACTTGGAATTCAATTAAAGATGTGTTTTTTGCTTATTTATGTGCTTATCCACCATTACAGAATGTATACAATGTGGTTTAAGTGAGATAACAACTTAACACTGATTTGTGACAATGTATATGTTTGTTGAAAGGTTTCATCCATTAAATGTTTTATTGAATTTGAAGTGGTCTGTGATATTATTAGAAGGAATTCATGTCGATCAATGACTTAGTGACCGCCATAATCGATCATCTTAATTCTAAATTAAAGTAAATGATAGATTCAAGGAAATGCACATGGGCCAAGTGGAGATTGTTAGGATGGGCCAAGTGGGAGATTGTTAGATTATTTAATAATTTATATGTGGCCCATGTGATTAAAGGGTTGGTTCTAATTAAGGTGGTCCAAGATGATGGTTAGTGGGCTTAATGGATAAGGGTCAGTTAGGGTTTAATATCCTTCATCTACCTTAAAAAGATAAAGGAATCAATAGCTTAGGGTTAACACAGAAAAGAAAACAAAATAGAGAGTGTGATGGCTGCCTCAAATACATACGGTGATAGCTTGTTTGAGAGAGCGTGAAAACAAACTCCTGTAGCTGTTGATAATTTAATCTCTGACCATTGAGAGAAAACTTACGGACAAAAGGCCAGAGGAAGAAACGTACATCTGCTGTTACGGTGAGAATCGAATTGCCGCAACGAGGTAACCCATAACATAGGTCTGCTGTTATAGATCAAGGTACGCTTCCGATTATTGTATATTCTTATCAAATAAATTCTATGAATAATAGATCTAGGCTATATTAAAGTTTATTCAACATTTGCTTATAATCAGAAATGATGCAATGAGATGGTGTTATGGTTTTGCTGTAATTTGGGTAGTTGTTCAGTTATTATGGTAGAGCTTTGGGGCCTTTTTCTAGGTTTGCAGCTGGCTTGGGATAGAGGGGTGCGTGACTTGCTTGTGGAGCTGGATAATTCTCAAGCGATTTGGCATTGCTTGTGGAGCTGGATAATTCTCAAGCGATTTGGCAGGTTAATCAGGCTATTGCTCCTTCTCCGGTTTATAATCTGGTGTTGAACATCTAGCAGCTGCTTCGCAGAAGCTGGGAGGTGCATCTTTCGCATATATACAGGGAAGCAAATTCTTGCACAGATTGGTTGGCACATTATGGCCCAACTCTAGTTCTGGAAAATCATATTTTTGAGTCGCCTTCCCGTGGCTTAGGAGGGTGCATTGGATTAAGAGTCTGCTAGATTTTAAAAGATTTTAAAATTCCAATGGTATTCAATTTAGATTCTTTTAGAGTCTATTAAAATTTTGTGATATTCAATTCAAACTCTTATAAAATCCATAAAAATCCGATGGTATTCAATTATGACTTTTGTGGTTTTTAGTATTAAAAAGAAAGTCCTACATCAAATAGTAAAGGAAGAAAAAAAAATTTTAGTCCATTCCTACGAAATTCAAAGTCTCATCTTAGAGTCATTTTCAATCAATTTTCATGTTTGGTTTGTTGCCTTGCAAGTTGGAAGAATACATTTGAATGAAGAATTGTTTTAGTTCATTCAATGAAAATGCTATATCTTGAATTTGGTCCACCATGTTTCAAACAGTGTCAAGAGAGGACAACATATATTTGCTTATATGAATCTTAGCGTTTTTTTAGTATTTCTTATAGGTTTACTGTTACTGGTAAAATTAGGAATAATTATAACCATAATTTTACCTATTATATGAATTTAGTACTATATTTTATTAATTTTCTCATATTATATTAATATTCACATAGTTATATCACTTACCAATTAGTCTCATAATGTCGAATTGTGTCCAGTGTACATTTATTTCAGATTATCAAATGTTATTAGTACATTTTCATTTTTTTTTCTTAAAGAAATATAGTTCATTAATAATAATAATACCAAGTAATTACAAACACTCTTATATGTGGTTAAGGAGAAACAAATTAATCTTTTCAAATGAGAGAATTGACGATGAAGCTTCGGTGGATAGAAAGAGAATTGACGATGAAGCTTCGGTGGATACTATTAAGCTTCGTAGCTTTGAACTTCTAAAAGCTAAAGTCCCTTCTTAGCATTATTGCTATAATAATTGCATGCGTTCTTCAACCATTGTTGGTGGCTCAAACTATAAGGTTCATAGGAAAAAGGCTTTGGGGACGTTATCCATCTTATGGCTTCCCTCGGTTTTTGGAGCTTTCAAATTTATCGCTTCCAAGGGCAAACGCGGATCGGCAGGTATATATTTTGTTTTTTTTTCTTTTTTTAAACGGCAAAGAAAAATAAGATTTTATTAGTGAAAAATAAGAGAAAAGGTAGAAAAAGCTTCACAGCACCGAGAACTACACTTAAATCATCAGGTTTCCCCTTTACACACATCAAAACTAAACTTGGAGTGTAGAGAAAAAAAACCTCCACCTTACAAGAACAATATAAAGACAGGACAGAAAGCAGAAAAGCCAAAAGCATGTTGCCTAAGAATAAAGACGCAACCTCAATCTACTTTTCATGAGAGGAAAAGAGATTGACAACATGCAGCAGAAATAAGAATAGTTAAAGCTATTACAAAGTTAAAGCCAAGCTAAAAAAGTACTCTCTCGTTTTTTGGTGATTTTTATTCTAAAATATAAGTCAGTTTTGATTATTTTAAAGAAAAATGATGATTTTCTAATATTACTCTTATTTATATTAAACATAAAAAATATCTTCACAAGTAACTATTGGTTTTGAGATAAAGGATAATTTGATCAAATAACCCTTGATTTTGTTATAATCTAGGAGAGTTAATTGCTTCCTTAATCCTTGTGGAAAAACAACTTATATTTTAGGACAGGAGAGTATTTTCCTCATCAACGCCTTTCTTAGCCAAAAAATCTGCAAATGAGCTTTTGAACCTGCTTATTTTCCTCATCAACGCCTTTCTTAGCCAAAAAATCTGCAAATGAGCTTTTGAACCTGTTAATATGGGTAAAACTGACATAGATTAGAGAGGATATAATGGCATCAAGTTTGTTGAAATTTCCAAGGTGTTATTTCTTGCTTGTTCTATCAATATGTTGGTGTTCTTGATTCTAATTAAGCATAACTCATTATTATTTTTAGAGTGGTTGAACTATTATCACAATATGATTTCTACAGAGATTTGGTGATTATTGAGTCCGATTCTAAAATTGTTGTCTATTGAATAACTCATAGAGATAACCGTCTATGGAAATGGTGCGAATATTTTAATAAGTTTGATAACATTATGCTTCCTTTGAAAGAATTTTCTTTACTCATGTACATCGTGACCGAAATTTTTATGCAGATGGATTGGCGAATCAGAAGTGGATTCTGAAGAAGTGGATTCTGATGCTTCTTTCTTAGCTTGGTTTTGATGGTTAGGCTCTTGGTTATGGATTGCTTCAAGCTTGAAGATTATTGAAGTCAAAATGAGCATCATAGTGTTAGGCATAAGTTTGGGTCTCTTAACATATATTGTTTTTTGTTTTTTAGAATCTTGATTGTATTTTCTTGTTTTATAGCTCAGAAATTGGATTGTTCCTATGTTCTATGCTATGCCTCACTTGTGGTTTAAGTTACATTTTAGTTTGAGATACTTCTCTTTGTTAATGATGTAGTTTTCACCCGATTTTTTTACTTATTACATTCGAGATGGGATTTACTTATTTAGATCGGGACCATATTTCATCCATGAATCAAACTAATGAAAATAGAATTTTTGTTTAAATAAAAGTATTTTTTACTAAAAAAAAAGATAAAATAGAAATAATTTTTAAAAAAATTCATATTTTCATCGATTTAATATATAGATAGGATCATCGACCCAGTCTAGACAATTATCTGTTATTCGAGATAGGTTTGAGTATATATGCGTATAGGTTCACGGCAAAACTCTTAAATATGTTAAGTCTTTTATAAAATTTAATAAGATTATTAAGTTTGCTGACTAAAAGAAAATTCTTCTAAAGCAAACTATAAGTATAACTTGATTATCCTAGCTAAAATCATCATAAATATTTTATAATATATATTCTTTTTGTATATATTCTTTTTGTATGGAATTCACAATATATTATTTAAATTAAGGATATTAAGGAATATATTATTATTGATATAAATAAATTATTATATTAGAAAAATCAAATAAAATAATAAGGAAGTCAAAAACGAACAACGATAATGCTGTCTGTCTGTCTCCATCCAGACTACCCGATAAAATTGATGCTCAGTTATGTTCTAACCAGTCACCATTAGCTCTTTCTCTATTCCGATCTTCTCCATAACCAAATAGCTTTTTCACTATGCAAGACCAAATCCTCTCATTTCAAGTTCTTTTCAGTTTCCTTCTTTTTCTTCTCGTCTTATTCAAAGTATCCAAGAAATTGTACAAACATGATTCTAACCCACCGCCCGGACCACGGAAATTACCTTTCTTAGGTAATATTCTCCAGCTCGCCGGAGATGTACCTCATCGCCGGTTAACAGCCTTGGCCAAAACTTACGGACCTGTAATGGGTATTAAACTCGGTCAGATTCCTTTCCTTGTCGTGTCCTCCCTTTTCTTGTCGTGTCCTCGCCGGAAACAGCTTAAAGAAGTTGTATGGAAAATACAAGATCCCGTCTTTCGCATAACGGAAGAGAGCTTCTCGTTTGCCAGTAGAAATAGTTGCTTTATAACCGAAACGACATCATTTTTGGGTTGCTAACGGAGATCCAATGGAGGCAAATTTTGAGAAAAAATTTGCACAGTTGGAATTACTTAAGCGCAAAAACGAGTACAGATTCCTTTGATCAAAACGAGTACAGTCCTTTCGATCAGTGAGAGAAGAAGAAGTCGCAGATTTAGTCAAATTTCTTGGTTCGAAAGAGGGAAGTCCTGTTAATCTTACTCATACTTTATTCGCTTTAGCAAATTCTATGATTGCAAGAAATACGGTTGGTCATAAAAGCAAAAACCAAGAAGCATTGCTAAGACTTATTGATGATATAATTGAATCAATAGGAGGTGTTGGTATAGCTGATATATTTCCTTCCTTAAAATGGCTTCCTTCAGTCCAAAGGGAAAGGTCTTGAATTAGGAAATTGCATTATGAAACAGATGAGATCCTTGAAGATATTTTACAAGAGCATAGAGCTAACAGGCAGGCAGCGGCTTCCAGGAATGGCGATCAGAGGGGAGCTGATAATCTTCTTGATGTTCTTTTGGATCTTCAACAAAGCGGAAATCTTGATGTTCCTTTAACTGATGTCGCCATCAAAGCAGCAATCATTGTTAGTGTATATTAGTATTTTCTAGTTCCATTCTTTTTCTTTTTCTTTTTTTTTTTTTTTAGTTACATTCTTTATTTATTTAAAAAAAAAAGGGTTTAAATAGGTTCCAATTGTGATTTCAAGCTCCAACTGATGATTATAATAATTGCAGGATATGTTTGGAGCTGGAAGCGACACATCCTCAAAAACCGTAGAATGGGCAATGGCTGAGTTGATGAGGAATCCAGAAATAATGAAGAAATAACCAGAAATAATGAAGAAAGCACAAGAAGAATTGCGGAATTTCTTTGGTGAAAATGGAAAGGTTGACGAAGCAAAACTTCAAGAATTAAAATGGTTAAATTTAATTAATAAAGAAACATTGAGATTACATCCTGCAGCAGCTGTAGTTCCAAGGGTTTGTAGGGAAAGGACTAAGGTGAGTGGATATGACGTTTATCCTGGCACTCGGGTTTTCATTAACGCATGGGCAATCGGAAGAGATCCTAAAGTTTGGAGTGAAGCTGAGAAATTCAAACCGGAGAGATTTATTGATAGTGCAATTGATTATAGGGGTACCAATTTTGAACTAATTCCATTTGGAGCAGGAAAAAGAATATGCCCTGGAATGACTCTAGGTATGGCTAATCTGGAGATTTTCCTGGCAAACTTGCTATATCATTTTGACTGGAAATTTCCTAAAGGAGTAACTGCAGAAAATCTTGACATGAACGAAGCTTTTGGAGCAGCTGTCAAAAGAAAAGTAGACCTTGAATTGGTTCCCATTCCATACCGTCCTTAATTTTCAACTTCTTATATTCTATCTGCAAAGTAAAGTTCACCTACTGATATATTGCATGCAGATAACTATAAGATAGGGGTGGGTTTTTAGAAGATAGGTTATAGTTTTCTTGGCTTTAGTTTTTACTTTCAAATGTACCAAAAAACGCTGTTGTGGTGTGTAATAAATTGAATAATGTCAATCAAATAATGAAATAATGGAAAGAAAATTGGGTTTTTGATAAAAATAATGCTCTTCAAAAAAAATATTTCTCAATCTAATGTTATTTCAAAACTATTTAACAATTTAATATTTGTCTTACTATGGAGAGAGATTGTTGCACAAAAGTAACTCGTATTGATAATCAATCAATAAAAAGTAATTATATGAATAAACAATAATTTTTATTTTGTATTAAGACTACCAATCTAATTGATGGTCTTAATACAAAATAAAAATTTTAAATTTTTAAAATTGTATTTTCACTAAAACATACGATTCATTTGGTAGTTTTAGTGCAAATATGAAATATGGCAACTAGTGAGCAAAAAGTACATAGAGAAATAGTGTGTTGTTAAGATCCACCAAGTTAACTAGTGATTCCAATAAAAAAAAATATATATTTGTTTACTCAAAATATTTTTTCATCAAAATACACATATGAATTAGTGGTTTTGGTTCACAATTATTTTAAGTTAAGTAATAACAACATAAATTTCCTTATACAATTATATTAATGTCTACTCACTTGTCCTCCTATATCACACGCTGGAGGCCTCATATTACAACGTGGGTTTCGACATACTGCATCTTTCTATATACTATAGATCCACTATAGAAAAACATAATATTATTATTATGATCTACTATTATAATCCATATATAAATCTACTTTTTCGTGATATATAATAAATATTATTATTATGATCTACAATCATGATCGATATATGGAAATCAATAAAAAATTATTATGATCTACTATTATAATCCATATATAAATCTACTTTTTCGTGATATATAATAAATATTATTATTATGATCTACAATCATGATCGATATATGGAAATCAATAAAAAATTATTGCAAGTAAAAATTATATAAATATCATAAACATTCACAATATATACTACAAATCTATTATAAATACATACATACTAGAAATATACTAAAAATATTACACTATAAATATTAACTGCATCTGGAAAAAAAATGTAGAAATATATACTAGAAATATATTAAAATCATATACTAGAAATATGCACTAAAAATATTGCACTACAAATATTTACTGCACCTAGACAAAAAAAATATAGAAATATACACTAGAAATATATTAGAACTATTACTCTTGGTAATTTTTAACTATGTAAGGAAACTTATGTTGATAATTATTTAACTTGAAATAATCGTGAACTAAAACCACCAGAACACATGTGTGTTTTGATGAAAAAATATTTTGAGTAAATAAATGTTTTTTTACTGAAACCACTAGCTAAGCTAGTGGACTCTAAAAATACTATTTCCCCATATACTTTTTCCTTACTAGTGCACGTATCTCATAGTTGCAATAAAACCATTAAACGAATTGTGTGTTTTAATAAAAAGGCAAATTGATAACTTAAAATTTTCATAGTTGCAATCTAATTGATGGTCTCAATATAAAATAAAAATTATTGCATGTTCATATAATTGTTTTTTATTGACTATTTGTCAGTATGAGTTACTTTTTTTTGTTACGTTGAAATCACCATTTGAATTGGTGGTTTTATTGCAATATTCTCTCTCCATAGAAGGACAAAGATTAGACTGAGAAATAATTTTTTGAAAAGCATTATTTTTGTCAAAAGCCGAAGAAAACTTCCGTCAATGACATTAAAAAAATAATTTATTTAAAATGAAAAGAAATTTCCAATTCAACAAAATATGTAGTAATATCCTAACTTTGAGCCACATCAGCAGGGACAGCACTCTAGTATTGTGCCAAATCAGCATCTATGCTTGAAAAGTCATATATTATATATCTTTCTTCTAAAAGGAAAACGATATGAAAGAAAATTGTGAAATAATGACTAATGACAGTAAGATAAATTAATAAAAAAAATAAACTTAAATGGATTAAGTGTTAAGATACATTTAAATTGAATAGACAATCGCTATAAGATCGGATTTGATTCATGAAAAAGCAAGAAGGGGCAGCCACGAGCCCCAAAACTAGAATATCATGTTCTTTCTTGATTCAAAATTCGTATGCTTTAATGCTTGTACTGTCATGGGTCTCATTTTCATGAATTGAGATTCCTAGACGGTACAGTGAAAAAGGCAAGGCATAGCCTTCAATTTTACCCCCAATTTTTCAAATAGTTGTAATTTCACTCTAAATAAATTAGAGTGTAATTGCACTAAGGTGATAAGTTCAAGGTGCCCAAGGTAGAAAGGTCGATCTAGAGTGAAATTATAACTATTCGAAAAGTTCAGGATGAAATTGAAGGTTTTGGTTTTTATATTGGCATATATCTATCAGGTATCCGAACTCTATTATCAGGGACCCCCTAATATGGCTCAAAGTTTAATCACAATTAAGACTCCTCACCCCTCCCTATAGGTGCATTTAGTTGGGATCGAACACGAGAGTTTTTTTATAAGCCTACGTTGTCAAACTGAGTCACAATCCGCAGTTAATATCTCATGTTTTAGTATAAAGGGATAATGCACTGTATTTAGCTGCTTAAAGTCTCAATCAGAAATTAGGCGGAATAAAACTTGACAGACCATGAAAATGTTGAAATTACAACTATAAATTATTAAAAATATAACAATTACATGCTAATTAGTTATAAATTTATCAACGGATAGGTGAAATGAAGCACCAAAAACATATAAATTAATCAAAATTAACCAAATATCATGAAGCACCAAAAACATATAAATTAATCAAAATTAACCAAATATCATATATTCAAATCATCAGTTAATCAAGAATTATAACTGATTATATTTTTCTAACAATATATATATATATATAGCTGATTGTTTGAATTTTTTTTTTTTAAGTCAATACATTGTAATAACTTGAAAATGAAAATAAATTTAAAATAATATTAATATAAATTTAAAATAATATTAATATAACATTTTGGATTCCAAGTAAGAGTGGCAAATTTCTTATCTTCATGTTTAATTTCCTTTTACTACTACAGTGAATAGACATTGACCCAATAATCAAAAGACAGCATGAAATTGTTGAAAGTTTTTACTGTCACGACCCAATTTGCGGCTGTAACGCAACCGACGCAAGGGGACAAACCTAGCGTATATAACCACGTGAATGTGTTTCAATTTTAATAGCCTGTCCTTTTCTTTTGTTGATTTTAATAGCTTTTATTTTTCTTTTTTATTTATTTTTCATCCATAACCACCCACATTTATTTGACCAAAAAAAAAAGAATTGAAATAGTTAGATTCCGATGTTTCACTGAATTTTTTTCATTAAAATTAAATTCTTGAGCATTGGTACGTAGATTGCAATTGGAATCAAACTATAATATAGATGAATCAAAAACCAATTCGAAATGTTGGTACAAAATTTTTAATTGAATCTATGACGTAAATGTTAAAATTTGAACCTGAATAGATATAGAACCGACTGTTAACAGGAGATTTCGGTTCAGTTCAAATTGAAAATTTTCTATTTTTATTTTTAAAACTATAATCACGTAGTCTATTCTATATACCTCTAAAAAAGAAAACTGACGATTTTAAGTTTTACTGCATGAAACACTTAAAATTTTTTTAAAAGAAAAATACATTTTACATAAAAGTTAAAAATCTAAAAAAGTAAAATAGTAAAAAAAAGTAAAATTTTTATTTGAAGCATTTTTTAAAATTTTCTAACAATTTATTTAACTAATAATATTTAGACAAAATAAAATGACTATATGTTTGATTATTTTGTAAAATTAATTAAAAACATTAATTTAAGATTTCTTGTATGAAATATTATGAATATCAGCTTTCTAAAAGTTATTTAAAATAAAATTTATCAATATTTTTTAAAATTCACATTAATTTGTTTGAAAGAAAGATGTAATCTTAAAACCTTTTTTTTTTTTTGAAAAAAAAAATTATGTATCAAAAACCATAATCGGAACCATCGGTTCATCATAACTGCATTAGAATTGAAATGAATCAAAACTGACAATTTAAAGGCTGATCTAGGTTTAACATTTTAAAAATTTTGAACCGTCAATTCAGTGAATAAAATCGGCAGTTCAATGAACCGACCATACCTACCTGAATGTATAGAACTGAAACGAATCGAAACTAACAGTTCAAAGACTGATTCAGGTTTAATATTTTAAAAATTTTGAACCCCCGATTCTATGAATCAAAACTGGCAGTTAAATGAACCGTCCATATCTACCAGTGTATAGCTATCATCTCTAATTTCTTTGTGTACATGGAAAAAATACTCTTTAAAAAGTAGCTTCGTATTGAACATAAGATATTTTAAGTTGTAACTTTTTTTTTTTTGAAAAGTTTTATTATCATCAAATATGATAATAATTTAACTTTTTTATAATACCTTCCTAGGATTCTATTTTCCTAGAAAATTCTGTTATCTATTATTCCACTAGAACACCATTCCTGTTCTATTAACTCAGACAAACTTCAGGTCTGTTTTCTCCACTTTTTCCTCTCCTGGGTACAATTCTCCATACATCAGAACTTTAGTATTGGTTGCCCGTCATCAAAAGAAAGTGTACAGCCGCATATGACCTGATAAATATAGCAATTAACACAATGACCGCATAAACATGGGCTACATAAACTCAAGCCACATACAATAATTTTAAAGCCATACCACGCCTGTTTCTCGTAAAAATTAAATGTCAACTTAAGAATGTACTACCCATGTCTGATATGGCTTTGAATCTACTATAATGACCTCACCAATCAATACAATCTATACCTCACTATATTATATATTCTAATTACCACTAGAAATATTATATACCGATCATATATATACCTCACCTTACCTATCACTCGACATACCCATTGGAACAGTCAACTATAAATATAACTTGTAATCACTCCTAATAAGTCATATGAAACTCTTTGTACACTATATGTCATATGTGATCTAAATTTCCTACTTACAGAGCTCCAGATTCTCTAATCAATCGCCCGTATAATATATATGGAACAGTAAGTTAATATAACTTGTAATACTTCAATCAATTGAATTTGAATTTGATTTGATTAATTTGCTCTCAGAGCCCAGATTCTCAACATGGTATCAGAGCCTAGAACCCGAACCTGCATAAAGAAAGTTCCCGTGTTGGGTCGTATCCTGATAGACCCATGTGTTGGGTCATGCCATCGTATGCTTGTCAAGTGGGTAGTCCCACTTGAGGGGGGAGTGTTGGAGTATGTAGGTAATCCCATATCGGATAAATACAACTAACTAAAAATAAAATATAATGTGAAGGGTGAACTAACCAAAATGGCTTAGGCCATTTTGTATTAAAGGTAAATCCAACTCATTATAAGCCCAATATTAAACATATAATTGAATTTGATTTGATTTAATTTGCTACTAGGGCCTAGATTCACTGCAAATCCAAGAAATTTAAAGAAATTTTCTATATAAAATTAATTATGTTAAGCCTTAAAATGTAAAAAAGTACATTTTACCCTAAAACTTTTGAAAATTTTCGTTTTGCACTCACAAATTTTATTTTCTAGTTCTTTGCCTATATGAATGCAATAAGTTTTTGTATGTTTTTTGTGATTAATTTCTTCTTAGGACATAGCTATGTGATATCCACATTTACCTAAGAATCAAAGACAACATCGAATCATTGAAAGACAAAGGGAATGTCCCGCAATATATATTAATTGTTTTACTAGTCGTTAGCTGTTGTACTAACTATAGCTATTAATTGTTCTACTAAATAATAACTATTTAGATAGGGGTTTAAATTAAAAGTTTCGGTAAAAATAGTAGTTTAATTAGTTGTTTAACTTAAAATTATAAAAAGGATATTAGATGTTTAATTCGCTAAATTTGGGGAGAAAAACAAAAAGTATGATTCTCAAAAAAAATTTAATTATTTTATGTAAAATGCTAAACGTTAGAATGTTTAACGTTCATAAAAAGCTCCATCAAAATTTGGTTTTAAGGACTTAGTCCATAGGGCCCCGTTTTTGGTTTTTAGACCCCAACCAATTTTCATAAGAAATGCTTCATTGAGCAATCTTAGTCTCTCATTCCTAGCCCTCCATTATCTTTCGGTTGTGTAATACTCGACCAAGGAACAACCGCCAGCTTCTTCTTTTAGCTAGAAGATCCCCAAATAAAGCTCCTACAAACTTTGTCTATATCCGAGCAAACCCGAGTAGGGAGCTTAGTAGTTTGCATTGCATATTGTGGCAGAGTCACCACAACTGAGCTTGCAAGAGTAATTCTACCTGCCAGAGAAAGTTGAGAGGCATTCCCTTATGATGGTTTGTTATAAGAATTATCAAGAATATAATCAGAAATTCAAACCCTTCCATGTAAAAGAGGAACACCAAGATACTTCCCTAGATTATCTGTGGTCTGCTACCCCAACTGTCTGCTCAGCTAGCCTCTAAGATTGTCGGGGACATTGCATGAGTAGAAAACCTGTGTTTTGGAAGCATTCACTTTTTGCCCTGAGCATATTGATAAGTGTTATTTTTATAGTATTTTTATTGTGATTTTGATTAAAATTTCTATTGCTTTCAATTTATTTAAAGTAGTTTTTATGAAATATTAATATGTTTTTTTATGAAAATATTAATATGTTTTTTATTTAAAAGCTTCCTTGAACCACATACTCACATTGATTGAAAAGAATAATTGTAGATTTTTGGGCAAGAAAGGACAAAAATGAGCTGAAAATTCATTAAAGCACGCCGTGCTACAGTGCCGTGCTGTCTTACATAAAGACTTCCAGAGGAGGTGCAACGCCCAGACGTGCTAATCAGCCCGCCCGTGCTACACTACGCTCCGAGCACAGTAGCACGCGCCGAGCTAAACAGTGCCCCGTGCTAATCAGCACGCCCCGGTTGTTATGTGCATAAGACCTTCCAGAGGAGTGCACGCCCTAACCGTGCTAATAGTGCACGCCCGTTGCCAACAAGAATCCCTAAACTTAGTCAAAGTTGCCAACCAACTTGTCACTAATTTAATGGAGGGAGCTAATCTTGGACAACTTTCCTCACATTCAAACCAAGGTCCAATCTATGCACATGGGTAAGTCATGATTGAAGAAAATGGAGACCTAAAAGAGAGCTTTACAACCTAAAAAAGAAGACTTTGATCATTAACCCAAGTGGAATCCTCTCTCAAAGAAGTCTACATAAAGAAGAGTAGAGTTCATCTCAAAGGAGGATCACACGCATCCCACACATTACACTACACTCCACTCTTTCTTTCTCTCATTTTATAACTTTGTATATAGTTTAGTTTTAGAAGTTAAGTATTTAAGAGTTGTGCAAAGATTCAAGAGTTGTGCCAAAAGTTTCAAGGAAGCCATCCAAGCAATTCATCATAGTTTCTTATTTCTAAACTCTTTAATCTTGTTTATTTCTTTTCATTATCCTTATTGATTATGGTAATTTTATCAAGTATTGTTGAGTTTATTTAAGTACTACTGTGTAAACTAACTCTTATCTAGGGGTTTTGATGTAAGCTTAAACTCTTTTCCAAATTTATGCAATTAGATTTTATTTTTCCTTTATTTCCAAGTTGAATTTAATTTAAATGAAACCTAATTGCTTCTAGGCAAGAATTTTCCCCTAGATTGCAATTTATTTCAATTATCAACTATCGGAAGAAGGATTCTTGGATATGGAAAAGGTTAATAAAACACATGAGAATAATAACTTGATACGGAAGCTTATACGGTTTGACTCATGGGGGGTTTTTTCATAGAGTTAATTGACCTTCAGGTTATGAAAATTCACAAAACAAACCCATAAACTTAATGAATTTAATTCATGTTTGATTGCGCTTTGGAAGATAGGTAATTAGCCGGGGTAAAATAGCTAACAATACATCGGGAAGCTTGTTAAGTGATCTTTCTGGTTGTTCCCCTACTTGAATAATTAAATTGATCAACTGAACTAATGAAATAAATTGGGATAGAGTTTAAGTGAAATCAAAACCCCTAGTAGCTTTAACTTTCTTGATTTCTTTTAATCAATTTTGTTTACTTGAACTCTTGTTTTTATTTTAATTTAGACAACAAATCTCTTAATTATCGTTTAAATAATAATCAAAGATAACACAATTTAATTTTGGTACTTGGTTTACAATCCTCGTGGGAACGATATCTTACTCATCATATATTACTTGTAGCGATTCGTACACTTGCGAAATAAGCTGTCACATATACAGAAATCTTGATGTTTGTCAATTCCACCAAATTTAAATTACATTTAACTGTAGAAGTGGTGAATTCAGGTCGAACCTTAGAGACTGAAATCTTAATTTTTGTGTTTAAAAAGAAGGGGGGGTTTGTTTGTGAAAAAAAATCAACTTAACAGTTCAAAAAGAAAATTAATTAATTAAACTAAAGTAGTAATGCAAATTGATGAAAACCAATTCAAGGTGATTTCTAATCCAATGCACAATTGATCACAGACAACTTATGATTTAATTACTCTTTGAATACTTAACTGAAATTTACCAAAAAACATGATAAATTCCCAAAACTCCCCTATTTCGTTAACTTAAGCCCAGCACCCTCATTAACTCTAATTATTAAACGATCGGGTATTTATTAAAGCGATCGTGGTATAAGCAATCCCTTCAATCCCTTTCAATTTAATAAAAACATTAAAACTTGAACAACAATTTATAAAGCATAAACCATTTAATTCAACCCTATTGTCTCTATAGATTATTACTGAAAACCTGAAATATAATCAGTAGTACCTAATTGCTACTAACATTCAAACTTTCATAACAATTACAGATTATGAAATCTGAAATAGCACTTAATCCTACCAAACAATTCTTTTTAGCAAAGAATTCAATAGAATCAACTCAATAAGAACAAGAAACAACAGATATTCAAGAAGAACTACTCATTTAAAACCCGAGTCTCACAAAAATGCAAGGATGATAAATCCCTTGAATTGGTGTAAAGAAATTAGCCACTCATAATCATGGCTTCCAATCACCAAAATAAAGAATAAAGAACAAAAACCTAGATTAATAGATGAACTAAGAGAAAAAACGTGCCTCCTAGCTGCTGTAGAATCACTCCTTATATAACACCTCCAAAAGGAAAAAAAATCCCTAATCAATTGGGAAATTCAAAAGCAGTAAACGGAAAATATTTGCTGTTCTGATTTCTCCCCTATTTTTCAGCATCTTTTGTTCTAAATCTGGCTCTGACTCCTTCAATGAATTTGAAAATCTCTCTCTCTGCTTTCTAAGGAGCTAAGGCTCGCCCAAAACGGACATCTACAACAAGAATATGACCTAAAAAACGAAATCAGATTGACGTAGAAATTCTGCTCAAAACGTTAATCTTCTATGACGTTTTTGAAGACCAAAACGACTTCATTTCATTTAATTGCCTTCACAACAACTGTAGGGCTGTCTTCTAAGAATTTCAATGGGCCTGGGCTAAGTTAGTTTGGACACTTGGAACTCCAGATATGAAGTCCACAACAGAATTGTGCTCAGTTATACAGCACATATCTTCAAAATTCAGAGCTGAATTTGATCAATATTGAGACTGAATTAGCTTCTGATTCCTGAGATTGAAATTAGCTTCTGATTCCTCTTTGACATTTGTAGAAACTTTATTTCATCTTTCCAAGCGCATCAACTGGAATCCAATTTGAAGGGTTCTTACCAACTCCAGATAATCCCTGAAAAAACGACAAGGGTCAAGATAAAAAAATGCTGGAATTTACCATTTAATCATATTACTCCCAAATGCAACTAAAATAATAATTTTACCAATTTAATCATATTACTCCAAATGCAACTAAAATAATGTCTAATTGGTAAAAATTGTCTAACAAAGTGAATTAAGCACATAAATAACCCAAAAATGCATACGAATATAGACAATAAAGCAGGTTGAAGCCTCAGCTCGTAAAATCATATCATCTGCAAAAAAACAGGTGAGAAAGAGGGGACCCTCTCCTCGAGAGTTTGACCAGTTTCCACCTCTCTTGATTAACTGGCTGTAAAATAACATGAGATAAACGTTCTAAACAAATAACAAAAGATAAGGTCTTAACGGATCTCCCTGTCTGAGCCCCCGAGAAAGCCTAAATTTATCAGAGACACTGCCATTCCAAGAAACCTGCATAGAAGGAGTGGTAATGCACCTCATAATAGCATCTATAAACACCTCAAGCAAACTAATATCCAACAAAGAGTCCTGTGGAAAGCACCATCTGACTTGATCATAAGCCTTCTCAAGATCCACTTTAATAGCCATTAATTTCTTACCAAATTTCCTAGTACGCATAGATTTGGTTTCCATAGATTTCCTAACCTTAAAACCAAATATAAAGTGCAGCAGGATTTGGTTTCCATAGATTCCTCTCAAAAGAAAAAAACTCCATTCTTTGGAAAGGTGTTATTAATTCTTGGGAGCATCTTTCAAGTTGCTTTATGTATAATATTGGTAATGGCCTTAAAACTAAATTTTGGAAAGATATATGGGTTTTGGAAGATGCCCCTCTGATCCAAGTGGCTATTTTAGATATTCCTATGACTATAAGGGATGATTTAGTTGTGGATTATGTTGAGAATGGTGTATGGAGGTGGGATAAATTTAATTTATTCTTGCCTAACTTGGTTCTTGCTTGTATTGCAGCTATACTTCCTCCCTCAAGTTGTGTGAACAAACATGTTTACAGAGAAGTGAACCATTGTGCGGACTATCTTTCTAGAAGTGCAAGAATCTATCCGTTCAGGACTCATCTTCTCATACAATCGCCTTCTGGAATGGCAGAATGGCTTCTTCATGATAGTATAGGTGTTTCTTATACTAGAATTTCAATGTTTACTTAGAGCCTTGTTCTCTAGTTTTTACCAAAGAAAAAAGAAAAAAAAAAACTACTTCAACCTATAAAAACTATTATAAAAGTTATGTTAACAAATGGTACAATTATAAAAGATTTTGCCAAAAAAGAATGAAATGTGCACATTTTTACAAAATTGTGTCATACTTTCTTTATGAAATGTATAACAGGTGGTGTTAATTAACAAAAAAATTGGATGCGATTTTGCTGTAATCCGTCCTTCAATTATGTGTGTAGGTCATTGAATGTGTTTATGGAAATATATTGACATGAGATGTTTGACTTTCTCTTTAAACATTCAATTAATGCAATATTGGGAACAAAATAGAAAAGATTTTGTGAGAAAATTCAATTAAATTAATTTTTTAATTTCTATGCAAAGTTAGTTGTGTCTATATAAAAGAGAATTAGAAGGAGTATATACTCATTTATAATGTAATTTCCAATTTTTAGATGACATGACTGCTAATAAAATGGACTTAGACTAATTCAGCATTGCTATTGTCAAACGTCAATAAATTTGAATTGAAATTGAGGGGAAAAAAAATATGGTTTTGTGCGTCTAAGATTATAATGTAAAAGGCTTTTACAGGCAAACAAGATTAGTCTTAGCTATGAAAAATAGATCCTTTAATCAAATAATTCACAAAAAATAACACAAGTATAATATTTATTTGCTTTACCCTCTTAATTAGATCTATCTATATTTATAAGCAATGCCATTTCTTTTTTACGACAATTACATTAAAAAGTTGAAATCTACTCTCAAATTCTTAATTTCAATTATAAATGAACTGGTTTTATCACAGTCCTGCTATAACAAATGGTACAAGTGAATTGTGTTATCACAGTATAACAAATACTTTTGAATACTCAAATTTACACCTCCTTGATAAATACTTTTACAGCCACAATTTAAGTAGATTACCGAGGATCAACTATAGTAGAAAAAGGTATGTACACCAAAATATAAAATAGTGATAAGGGTATACATTTATGACTTAATAATGAATCCATGTTCGAATTCCTCTTTCTCGATAGTTGAAAAAAATATAGAAAGAGACGTACTAGACCATAATGGAATTAGTAAAGGCGAATTGTTTTAGTTCATCCAATGAAAATCCTATTCTTTTTATTTTGGCTGATAAAATGACTCAAGTTTGCTTTGGTGTCTCCATGTTTGAAACAACTTGATCTTGCTCCTTTTTTAGCTAGATCAAAAGATGAGACAACTTTTATTTGCTCATACACAAATAATTAATCTAGCAATTTTTAGTATTTCTTGCAGGTGTGTACTATTAATTAATCATAAAATTAGGAATAATTATTAATCATAACTATAAGATCTTACATATTATATTAATTATGCTTACATTGTATTATATTATAAATTTAATATGCAGTTATGGCATAATTAATCACTCATCATAACCAAATAGTTTTTTGAATTATGGAACAGAAAATTCTCTCTTTTTTTTTTTTAGGGTCATACAGAGATCAATGGAGGCAAATGAGAAAATTTTGCACGCTGGAATTATTAAGCGCAAAACGAGTTCGGTCCTTTCAATCAGTAAGAGAAGAAGTTGCAGATTTTGTAAAATTTTTGCGTTCAAAAGAAGGAAGTTCTGTTAATCTTAATCAAAACTTTATTTTCTTTGACGAATTCTATAATTGCAAGAAATGCTGTAGGTCATACAAGCAAAAATCAAGAAGCGTTGTTAAAAGTTATCGATGGTATAATAGAATCAGGAACAAGTGTTAGCATAGCTGATAACTTTCCTTCCTTAAAGTGGCTTCCTTCAGTCAAAAGGGAACGGTCTAGAAGTTGTAAATTGCATTGTGAAACAGATGAGATTCTTGAAGATATCTTGCAAGAGCATAAAGTTAACAGGTAGGCGGCCTCTTCCGAGAATGTCGATCAGAGCCAATTAGCTAATAATCTTCTTGATGTTCTTTTGGATCTTCAACAAAGTGGAAATCTTGAAGTTCCTGTAACAGATGTCTCCATCAAAGCAGCAATTATTGTAATATGCTCCTCTTTTCAAGAATTTAATTAAGCTCTTATTGGCATTTCAAGTTTCAACTGATGGTACTTGCACTTCTCCATATGACTTTAAAATTCACAAAATTAAAAAATTTTACTAATTGCAGGATGTTTTGTGGGTGGAACTGACACATCCTCAAAAACTACAGAATAGGCAATGGCAGAGTTGATGAGGAAACCAGAAGTAATGAAAAAGCACAAGAAGAGTTGCGGAGTTTCTTTGGTGAAAAAGGATACATTGAGGAAGTAGAACTTCAAGGATTAAAATGGTTGAAGTTTAATTATTAAAGAAACAATGAGATTACACCCTGCACTTTTACTACTTCCAAGGGTTTGTAAGGAAAAGACTAAAGTTAGTGGATATGATGTTTATCCTGATACTCGAGTTTTGGTTAATGTATGTGCACTCGGAAGAGATCCTAAACTTTGGAGTGAACCTGAGAGATTCAATCCCGATCGAGAGATTTATTGATAGTTCAATTGACTATAAGGGTAATGATTTTTAATATCTTCCATTTGGTGCAGGAAAAAGAGCATGCACTGGAAGTACATTAGGTATGGCTAATGTTGAAAGTTTCCTTGCAAATTTACTAATTCATTTTGACTGGAAATTTCCTAAAGGAGTAAATGAAGAGAATCTCGATATGAATGTTGCTTTTGGAGGAGTTATGAAAAGAAAAGTAGACCTTGAATTGATTTCTATTCCATATCATCCTTAATTTCAATACCTTTTCTAGAGATTAAACGTTGTGTTTTTTATGTAATAATTTAAAATTTTTTGACCAAAATTATTATTATCTTAATTTGTATTCTTTTTTGACATTTTGTTAAAATTGAAATCTCATATATGACATTTGTCATACAAGGTCTAGAAATTGGTTAAGTATTCAAAATGTAGTATCCTTAATTTCAATACTTTTTCTAGAGATTAAACGTTGTGTTTTTATGTAATAATTTAAAATTTTTTGACCAAAAATTATTATTATCTTATTATTATCTTAATTTGTATTCTTTTTTGACATTTTGTTAAAATTGAAATCTCATATATGACATTTGTCATACAAGGTCTAGAAATTGGTTAAGTATTCAAAATGTAGTTTTTCACATAAATAAAAAAGAAATTGGCTATGGCAAAGACAACATAAAAGTTTGAAGACAATAGTTTTCACATAAATAGGGTCTTTCATAAGTATCCAAAATGTAATAAATAAAAGAGGTCTAGAAATATAAGAATGATATATAAGATTTATAAATAAAATTCTACAATTTTTAAAATATCTAACCTATTAATTAATCCAATAATTTTGTATTAAATTAACTAAAATTTTTATTATTTCATTCTTTCATTTTATAAATTTATTTGATTTTTGTCACTATTTTTTTTTTTTGAAACAATATGTTCATAGCTTTTAATTTTACTAGCTTTTATGAACGTAAATTGCATGTATACTCGTTATACATAGCCGTGAGTTAGTTTTTCACATACAATATATTGCAAAAGTAGAAAAATTAATCAAATAAAAGAATATGATAAGCATGAATTATACTAGTTGACACTTTAAAAGATTAATAAAAAATAAAATTTATTAGAAAAAAAATAGTTAAATCAATATTTATAAAAAATTATAAGCATAAATAATGATAGTTAGCAGACTAAAAATTATTTGTTTATTTTGTTACTGTAATTTATAGTTTTGTTACTGTAATTTATAGTTTCACAGAATATATAAATATAAAATACAATAAAAATAATGACAATATGTTTGACAAATCAAAGAAAAATATAAAGTAATTAATATTTACTAAATATCGCCGTTTATTAATATTTATAATATTTATATATCAATATTATCATTTAAGTTGTATTTGAATTTATTATAATTTTTTACCTTTCAAAATTTAAGATTATTAAGATAAAATTCTTTACATTTATTCAAAAGTTATATATGATATTACATATAATATTAATTTATGTATGTATAGATAATATTCTATTCAATAAATTTTAATGAAGTTAAGTTTCTCGCTCCACAATCAACTTACTAAATTAAAACATATAACTATAATATCTTGTAATGATAATTAGTCTATTTTACTAGCAAATAGAATTTAGATTTAGACAAGAAACTAATACAACCAATCCTCATTAAGTCACCTTTATTCTTCTGACCAATAAAATTAAAAAGTCTTAAAGTTATTTTTGTCAATCTATAGATCAGTAAATGGTATTTTTGTCAATTCTAATATTCTCCTCTCCATTCCCATTGAATATATACTATAGATAGGATTGGTAGGGATAAAAGATTAGATAATAAATAACATTAAACTTGTAAAACATCACTCTGTAAAACAAAACAATATCATTCTTTTTATCATAATTAAAATCGTGGTATTAGAATTTTGATAACCCGAAATAAAAAATATTTTACTAATGCTATTAGTTACTAACGTTAACAAAATGATTAGATTATGTATCCTTTGTTAGTGTCAAAGAGTAATGTTTTTCAAGTGGTGTTGCCAGTAATTCCAAAATGTTGGGATCCTCCTCAAGAAGGGCTTTTAATAAATTCTACACAGATGGGTCTGCCCTAAGAAAGCCTGGCCCAACAGTTATTGGATGTGTCTTGAGAAATTTCGCAAGGGTTTGTTTTATGTGTTTTTTGTGAATCTATCGATTCAAAAGAGTCAAACACGGTTGAGTTATTCGCTTTGTTAAAAGTTGTTGAGATTTATACTCATTCAGAGTTTACCAAAATCCCAATTATTCTTTAAGATGGATTATAGAGTTGTCTTGAGCTGAATTTCTCAACATGAACATCGCCCTTGGAGATGGTGGTTCAATTTCAATAGGCTTGATTTTCTTCTTGGTTCCTTGCCTTCCTTCCAATTCAAACACGTTAATAGAGAAAGAAATAGTTTTGCAAATAACCTAGATAAAACATCGAATAAATACAACTAAATGAAATGGCATATAATGTGAAGGGTGAACCAACCAAAATGGTTTAGGCCATTTTGTGTTAAAGGTAAGCCCAACTCATTATAAACCCAATATTAAATAAATAATTGAATTGAATTTGATTAATTGCTCCTAGGCCCAGATTCTCAACATGGTATCAAAGCCTGGGACCCGAACCTGTATGAGAGAAGTTCCCGTGTTGGGTCGTACCCTGATGGACCCATGTGTTGGGCCATCGTATGCTTGTCAAGTGGGTAGTCCCACTTGAGGGGGGAGTGTTGGAATAGAATATGTGGGTAACCCACATCGAATTAAAATACAACTATGAATGGCATATAATGGTGAAGGGTGAACGCACCACAATGGCTTAAGCCATTTTGTGTTAAAGGTAAGCCCAACTCATTATAAGCCAAATAAATAAATAATTGAATTGGATTTGTTAATTGCTCCTAGGCCAGATTCTCAACATAAAGAAGGAGTAATTTATGAAACCTTTATTTGGCATGGATATAATTATGTTTTCAGTTAGGTAGTTTTAATCAAAGGAAAAGAACAAAGGTTATTTAGTTTTGGGTATATGAGGATTGGGTTCCATAAATTAATTTTAACTCATGGGTACTTTGATTGGATTCAGTTTTGGTTTTAAATTCATTTTTTTCTTATCTCAAGAGAATTTATATTCTTTTTTTTTTTTTTTTTTTTTGTGAGGTTTTCCAGGTGTTTTCCCTTAATTTTAAGGGCTTGAGTGTATTTAATAGGGTGTAGGTATAGTTCGTTGATTTTGCTAAGTTTTTTCTGGATATGTTTATTTAATAAAATAAAATTTTATTTGCTGATAAATAAAAAAACTAACCTTAACAAAATAACTTAACTCCCTTTCTCCATTTCCCTTCCATTGTTTGTTTGGACTTGGTTGTAACCAATATAAGTGTAAATGTGATTATATGATGCTTCCGCATATGTTATACAAATCTTATTTTAAAGTTATTATTTCTAACATCAAATAGAAATAAGAGTTATATAAATATGCATTTTCTCCCTTATTTAGAGTTAGAGAGTAATTTTTGGGATCAATGTAAATAAATGTAAATAAAAATACTGCAAAATAATATGAGCGTTGTCAGAAATTTTACAGAATACACTCATATTTATATAAAAATATTTAGGCCAAAAAATTTTATCATTGTACAAAGAAAACTTATATAATATAAAGAGTAAATTCGTTAATAATAAACAATTCGTTAATAATAAACAATATTTTCGATGTGATTTGAGGAAGAGTGAATAATATGGAGAATTGCTTGTGTTGTATTAAAATTCTGCATATAGTGCACAAAAATTATGTTATCTAAACCTAATTGAAAAATTTTGTATTAATTAAAAAATTTTTAATTTAAATATAAATTGAAAATCTTTTACTTAATATTGTAAGAATATCTAGAAATTGACTCTTTATTAATTAATAGAAAATATTGGTTTTCCGTTTAGAAAAAAAAAATTTCTTATAATCAAATATTTTAATTTCCTTGACATCCTCTTAAATTGAACCATCATAAAAAATTTTATTGTACTATCATAAAATGAAATTTAAAAAATGAATATGTACTCTTAATAATATTTTGATATGTACTCTTAATAAATATTATGATTATAAGTTTTTTAGCCATATGAAAAAAATAGTAAATTGGTTTAATAAAAAGTTTTGAATAAAATTTATTTTTAATTGAATAACGGATTATGGATATTAATAGGAAACAATATATCTAATCAACATTAAAGATTTCTAAAAATAATAATTCTTAATTCTTATTTTTCGAATCACAAAGACAATTTATGTTTGGTTAAAATAAATTTGATATTTATAATTAACTGTTATAATTCACATTACTCTCATATGAATTTTATTTTAAATATTATAAACATCTAAATAATATGAGAAAAAAATTATATCAATGTTTAATATTAAAAATAAAAGCGAGTAATAATATAAATATAGCTGAAGCGACTTGTTAAAAAATAAAAGCGAGTATAAATAATAAATATAAGTGAACGATGAATAATGACATAAAAAAAATTGAACGAATATGAATAACGAGTATAGTCAACCTAGAATGCACTTCATAAAAACACTCGTAATATTTAAAAGTCTCCGCCTAAGCAAATTGTCGTTACACATTTATGCTTAACATGCACTACTCTGAATAATTTATGCTTAAGTAATTTATCACGATCTTGTAAGCAAAAGGCAGAAAACTGATTCATTAAGTACGCTAATTAGCAGCCTCCATTTTTTATATATAGGTTGGTCAAACCTGGTCGAGCAACGCATAGCAGCACCCAATTATTAGCTTCGAACGTTCATCATGCCTTCTTACTTCCTGAGATCTAGACTTCAGACCACGTTTGATTGAGTGAGTTTGAGATTTTAACTAATTAAAAACGTATAATAAAATTATTATGTTATATATATTGAGCAGTAACGAAATATAATATTACTTTCTCTGTTTTGTTACTTTAGAGAAAATTTTCATTTATAGTGTTTTTTTTATATAGAAAATTTTACTCTAAATGAAAATTTTGAAAAGGATACTAAAAGGGAAAGTCCAAAATGCTCTTGAATAACCTTTATTATCTTTCTTTTTTTTTTTCTTTTTTTTCTTTTTTTGCTCAATTAACGAGTTCAGTGGCAAGCAAGAAATGGGTTGGGATAATGATCTTTTGTTTTTAAAGTATGAGTAACGGCTATATTTATGAGCGGTTTGGTAGAAATGTGGTTAACTTTACAGATATGAGCACGAATAAGAGTACATATATTGGCTATATTTCATAATAAAACTACACATTTCAATTGTTGCTTCCTACTTATAAAAAAAAAAAGTCTTTATGTCCATATTATACTTTTAATATAGACATAAATTTAAATTTTTCGAACAAACTTAATAATAATGCTTGGTTGACTAAGTTTATACTCAGTTTCTAAGAAGTGTGCACTAATTTACGCATAAAGCATGAATATGACTATTTTTTCTTGTGAGGTCAGCATAAAATAAACAGGTTTGTATTACTGCATCCTATTTTTTAAAATTTGCCTTTATGTGGAAGTTAACCTTTATTAATATTCACACAAATTTCGATGATGGCAAACAAACTGAACAGATTATATTAAGATTATATTAATACGCGGTTCCTTATAAATAATTTTTTAATCATTTTAATTGCACGTTTCAAATATCATATTTCTAAATCAGTAAATGTGCCACTTACTATATGTGAATATAATTTCTTCTTGAAGTCGCAATCACATCAATTGGAACTAAAAAATGTTAATTGTTTTTGGTAGATGTAAGCAATCAGTTGAAGAACAAGAATATCACAGTTAATGTAGAAGTGGACACAAGCTCCAATGTAAGTTGTAAAAGCTTCAATGGATACTTGTACTCTAATTCTTTTTCTTTGATTTCTCATATTTAATTTAATGGAATGTGTTATACGAGTTGTGGATTATTGTTGCCATTGTTAATTTGTTATGTATTAAAACTTGTATCCTCTTCTGTTTCATATTCTAAGGTATAGGAAAGTATTTTAATCATCTAATGTAATATTAGCTTTTTGATATATTTTTTCCTTCTTCGTTTGTGATTCTCTCTTTCTATCTTTAATTGCGCAATAATTTTTTATTTAATTTTTCATTGACACGATTGCTAAACGAAAAAGATAGAAAAAAAAATATATGAAACTTAGGGCTCTCTATCCAAACCTAAAATACTTCATTCGTAATGATTTGATAATTTCTAAGTATATAATTTCTAAGTATAATAGATTGATTTGTTATTCTAAATTAAATATATATATACTCGTCAAGCAATTTACTGCTATTGATTTATACCTGATTAAAATTATATTGATTAAAAATATTAATATAATAATTATAATTATTCTTGAGCTTCTTTCTGTAAGTAATCACCCAAAAGACCAAGAAAATTTAGTTATATGGGTAGCAATTTAAGTCTGTCAATACTGAATTTACGTATTTAATTAAGTTTTTATCCAAAGCAAAACCAGTTCCAGTTTTTATCCCTCATTAACTCTAATTATTAAACAATCGGGTATTAAGCAATCCCTTTCAATTTAATAAAAGCGTTAAGAATCAGGAAGTAGTTAAACTTGAACAACGATTTATAGAGCATAAACCATTTAATTCAACCCTATTGTCTCTATAGATTATTACTGAAAACCTGAAATATAATCAGTAATACCTAATTGCTACTAACATTTAAACTTTCATAACAATTACGGATTATGAAAGGATTCTGAAATCCTGGAAATGAACACTTACTCCTCACAAACATTCACTAATAGGACTTCTTTTTTAAGCAAGAATTCAATAGAATCAACTCAATAAGACAGAAACAACAGTAATTCAAGAAAGAAAATACTCATTTACAAACAGCGAGTCTCAACAAGTGAAGAATGATAAATCCCTTGAAAATTGGTGTACAAAGAATTAGTCACCTCATACATCATCGGCTTCAATAACCAAAAAAAGATACATGAACAAAACCTAGAATTAATAGATGACTAAGGAAGAAAAACGTGCCACTTGCCTGCTTGTACGAATCACTCCATATATAACACCTCAAAAGGAAAAAGAATCCCTCAATCCAATTTGGGAACTTCAAAACGGCAGTAACCAAAAAATCTACTTGCTGTTCTGATTATCTCCCCGTTTTTTTTCGCTCTTCTGTTCAAATCTGGCTTTAGACTCTTCAATAAGTTGAAAAAATCTCCTCTTCTCCGCTTTCTAACGAGCTACCAAGCTCAGCCAAAACAGAGAAAATCTACAACAAGAAATACTGAATACAGAAACACAGATCAGCCATTCGAGTAGAAATTCTGCTCAGAAACGTTAATCTCTCTATGACGTTTTTACAGACCAACAGACGACTATCATTTCATTTTAATAATGTCTCTTCAGACAAAACCGTGTGTGATTGATTAACCCCACACGTAAGGCTGTCTTCTAAGAAATTCAAATGGGCCTGGCTGAGTTAGTTTTGGACCTTGGAACCTACCAGATATGAAGTCCACAACAGAACAGGTTGGCTCAGTTATAACAGCACATTAGCTTCCCAAAATTCAGAAGCTGAATTTGATATTTGAGACTCGAATTAAGCTTTCTTTCTGACAATTGTTACAGAACTTTTTATTTCATCTTCCAGCGCATTACAACGGAATCCAATTTGAAGGTCTTACAACTCAGATATTTCTTGAAGAAACTGAAACAACGGGTCAAGAATAACAAAAAAAAAAATGCTGGATTTTTTACCAAATTTAATCATATTCTCACTCCAAATGCAAACCTAAAAATAATGTCTTATTGGTAAATTGTCTAACAAAGTGAATTAAGCCACATTACAATAACCCAAAATGCATACGAATATAGACAAGCCTAAACAAGCACTTGAATAATCGCTTCATCAATTTGATAATATATGGAAATATATGAAACTTAGGGCTCTCTATCCAAACCTAAAATACTTCATTCGTAATGATTTGATAATTTCTAAGTATTTGAATTTGATTTGTATTCTAAAATTTTTCAATTTTAACCTCTCAAGCAATTTCGTTGCATATTGATTATATTGATTAAAAATATTAATATAATAATAATAATTATTCTTGAGCTTCTTTCTGTAAGTAATCACCCAAAAGACCAAGAAAATTTAGTTATATGGGTAGCAATTTAAGTCTGTCAATACTGAATTTACGTATTTAATTAAGTTTTTATCCAAAGCAAAACCAGTTCCAAATGAGGAAAATTTTCCTGGAGTTGCTAGACCCGAGCTTGGGTAATAAATGTTTAGCTGCTATTTCGTGTAAAATTCTGAAACTTCAAATGTAATCATTAATGTTTTTAATAAAGATACCTATAGGTTACTTTATATTGTTTGAGACATTATAGCCAAAGCGTTTCAAATTTAGCTAGCCAACAATGATTTTTTTTTATACTCCAAATTCTATATGTGAGATCCAAACATCTTCATATTCAAACTATAATCAATGGACACGTTTCTTTTTAGATCAACAAGATGAGCATGCTAATAGATCGAGTATGGAATGGGTATTTCTAATATCCATATAGCAGCCAAGAAAATAAAAGTATAATGTAATGATATTTAAGAAAAAAAATATATAATAGGTTTTTTATCAATTTGTTGAATTTAAATTTATAATTAATGTGAATTTTGATATATGTATATATATACTAATCAAATTGATATTTTATTTTTGCAGCACGGTGTTGAGATCGTATGATAATTTTATGTTGGCATTTAAATATTTTTTTATGTTGTTTTAAATATTTGTATTTTATTTGATTTTGTAATTTTTTTATGGAGATAAACTGTATTGCTATTAGTGAATTTAAAACAACTTTTGGATTTTCCTCTTTTGTCTTGAAGCTAGAGATATTTCTAGCATTAAATATAGCTAATTATTTTACATGAGTAAAACTTAAAAAAATATAAAACGTAAAAAAATATCTCAAATGATTTAATGAAAAAAGAAAAAAGAAAATTCAAAATTGAAGTATAGATATTGATTGTAAATGAATATTAATTTTAAATATAATAAATAGATGTAATTTCAATATTTAAATAATAAATTAACACACACATATATATAAAGAAATAAATAAAGAAAGCAACAACCACAATTGAAAAGCAAACTAAGCAAATAATAGGAGAAAAGGCAACACCAAATTGAAAACAAAAAAAAAAAAAAAAAAAAAAAAAAAAAAAAAAAAAAAACACTCAAAAAAGATGTATAAAATTGATAGATACAAGGTTACATATCAGATAGATATAAATACAGACAAAAATTCAAATAATTTTTAAAATTTTAATTTTAAATTCCAATTTTTTAAATATTAAATTATTTAAAAATTTTAGATATAGAACATAATATCAGAACTTAGATCGGCAAAGAAGGCAGAAAATGTTTTAAATATTAATTTAGAATATTCAAAAAAAAAAGAAAAAAAAGACATGCTTCCTATAGATAGATTAAATAAGGAAAAAAAATTTTTAAAAGTTATTCAAATTTTAATTTAAAAATTCAAAAATTTTAAAGTAACTAATCTATTTAAAATTTTTAGATGTAGAAGTATAAATAATTATGATTAGAAATATACGAAAAAGAAATGTTTAACAATTAACTGAAAAAATTTAAAAATTTGGGTAAAAAAAAGAAAAAAAAGAATGCTTAAGAGGAGAGTGTCAGTAAGCTGTTTATTATAATAATATAATATTATATATATATATTACTAATACTAATATATATATATATATATATAATATAATATATACTACTATATAAGTATATTTATTTATTTTAATTTATTTATTAATTCATTTTTTTATTATTATTTTCAAAAAAAAAAAAAAATTTAGCGGATTGATTCCTTCTTAGATTCTATTATAATTTCTATAATAGTCATAGAAGTTTATGATTAATTATCTTTGGAAACTTATATATTGTCAAATTAAAGAATTTTTAATTAAAATAAATTACTCAAAAAAAATATAAATAATTCATGCTTCGAAGCGTGGTTCTTACCGACTAGTTCCTTGACTCAGCCCTGACTACACATCCTCTCCTTAGCTGGCGCATGATATGCAAGCAAATCTACTGTAAAGATGTGTAGTTTCTTTAGTGTTTTTTCTTCTCTCTTTAACACCAAAAAAAACTATATACCATTCGTTTCAAATAACCGCTTTTTTTTTTGAGCGTGCATTAAGATATTCAAGTAATAAGCCTATTTGATATTTAAAATAATTGGATCTTCGTAACATTTCCATTGGCAGGTGGAGACCAACCTTGCTCGTTTCCAGTTATTTTCTAGCTGCAAAACTAAGCAACTCTTGCCATCCAGTGTAATCCTTCTCTTCCGAATAACATCAAATTCATGGTAATCGAAAATGAAATAGTATCTGTTTTTTGCAAATATATAGGCAATTCGATATTTCAAAATGATTAAATATAATTAAAATCAAACGAATATTTTTGTATGTTACGGAATTTCAAGTATTTTTTGCGTACTAATAGTTATGACGACTCAAAACAAAAAAAAAAAAAAACGGACATACTTTGTCCATGAATTTAGTGATCGACGCTGAGCTGTCGCTCAATCTAGCAAATCCGCATCGGGGCACCACTTAGGATAATTAACGTGGAAACCTCTGTCATTTCAACAATCGAATTTTGCTACCATTGCGATACAAAGTTACCATAATATCATGAATACAAGTATGAATCTATTTATAATTTTAATCAACTAGTAATTCGCTATTAGAAGAGATTAATTATCCATTAAGTCGTAATTTTTATTAACCAATAAATTAAAAAAGTTTCCCTATTAGAATAAAGACTAACATTAATAATATTTCTTAATCAATCAATAAAAAATCATAAAATTAAAATTTCTCTAATTAAACATTGGAATACAATTAGCCTCAAAGGATATTTTATCTAAATATTAAGTAATATTCATTTTTTTTTTCAACAAATAATTCATAATTGTGTTTATAACTATTTGAAGATTTAGTAAAATCCGGACAGACACATGATTGATTAAGAAGCACTTC
>NW_023591781.1:937185-978144 GCF_014843425.1 Jatropha curcas
TACATTTACAAGAAAAAGAGTATTTCGAACACAATAAACATACAATCAATATGCTAATCACTGATCATATTGATTTTTAATTTGCTCTGTGCTTCGTTTGGTGTGCTTAATTCGCAGAACGCTCTTATAGTGAGGACTTTCATCTTTGTTTCCTAACGTAATTGTAATAATATCAAAGCGAAGAAAGGGAATGGATGGGTAGAAGACACTAGTTAGAGAAGTCAAACTAGAAATTGCAGGAAAAATTGAAGAGAGAAAGAGAAGAATTTGAGAATAAGTTCTCAGTAGAAGATTAGTGCGGAAAAGGTCAGGAGAGCCTTGATGACTTTGGAGGAGACGGGTTGCTACAACTAGATTAGAGAATATTGTTAACATTCTTTTCTTTTCGAGACTGAGATTATAGCGCTACATATTCTGATTAATTTTAAATTATTAAATTATGTATTGATTATGCGGGTCCTTTTATCGTTATATAGGGTAGGCTGGTATAGGGTAATATCATTACCAAATTTCATTTCGTCTTGGGTTTGCGTTAAAATTTTAACATTTTATTTGTAATAATTACGGCAAATTCTATTTGAATTAGTTTGCATAAATATTTAGTTTAATTTCAAAAGTTTTCCATATTAAAAAGAACAAAGTAAATTCGAATAAACTATGGATATAAAATTGTTGTAGCAAAAATTATGTTTTAAAATTTTTTACTAATGATGGAATGTAATTTGAAAAAAGAGTTTTTATTCAGTTAAATGGAGGATTACTCATAATTAAAATCTCACAGTAGTTATAGGATAGATCCAGGTATTTATATTTATCATCCAAATCATTAACGGACTAGGGTGCCTTCGCAAAATTTTGACATTAAATTGGCCAAAAAGTATTTATTTAAAATCATGAATTTTTTTGCTTTTAATTCCAAGGGGTCTTATTTTCACACACTCTCTCTAGTAAAAATTTATAAAATTGAAAAAATTTTTCTCTTTGGATTAAAGAATTGAATTACTATTTATCAATGTATTCATGCTAGTTTCACTTTTGTTTTTACTTATAAATAACAAGGTTATAGTGTGAGTGGGGCTTTTTCTTTCTCACTTTGTTTTAATTTTGCAAGTTGATTAGTATTAAAAAGAAAATTGTTATTTCCAAACAAAGAAAAATGAAAATTCACAATTTGCCTCATCTTTGTATTCTTTTGAAATATGTGAATTATTTTTGCAATTTCTTTTTCTTGTTGTTTTTGTTTTATAATTAGAAAGTGAATTCAATTTTGAAATCCTCTTCTTGGGATAGTATTTTTTGTTGTTTTATTTCATATTACAACGTTAAAGGCCTTAATTTAGTAAATCTAATTCGCTATTGTATTTGGTCTTATGCTACGGAGGTTATTCTCTTTATTTAGGGATTTGATTTTACATTCAAATTAGTTATTTATTTGGAATGAAATAATTACAGGTCTATTTTATTTTTGCCTCAAAAAATTATGAAAGAAAATTTACGAAAGATTTACCAACTTAGAATACATACTTATATTTCTCTTTATTGTAATATATCATTTATAATTCTCACATTTCAAATTGGCAGGTAGTTCAATAATTAAATCATCTTTATAAAAAACACTTAGATAAATAATCAATTGGGTTAAGAGTAGACAACAAGAAATTTAGAACAATAAGCAATTACTCTACTATCTGAAATTTAAGCGTAAATTACCAAAGGGTGATTACTTCCAATTACTTCCTGAAAATTTTTGTAATAAAAGTGCTTTGAAAGTGGTCTCTTCATTTCCCACTTCTATTTATTAAAACTGTTTCGAATTATTCATTTGAAAATAACGTTTATGTTTAAGAATAATTGTCACAAAATCGTAGTTTCAATGAGTAATAAATATTTTTTTCATATTTACCAGTTTATCCTTGTTATTTTGTACGTTACCAATAATTATTTGCTTCAATTTTAATAATGTTTTTAAACAAGAATTAGTATAATAAAAAACTATTTTATAGGGTAATAGGCATAATTCAATTTATTTAGTTTACTTGCTTACCAAATAATTCACCATGAGCTTTATGGATATTTTGGTCTTACGAATCAGGAATTTTAAATTAATTTTTCAGCTCTTAATTAGGGACTTGTCTTTGTGAAAAAATGCATATTTTCAAAAATGGGTGGATAATCTTGATTCTTTAATAGAATAAAGGAGATGAGCGTGAGACTAATTTTTAGTTTGAATATATAGACTGACTCATTGGTGTCAAGAGCATTTTTAAATTTGTAAAAGATGTGGATTGTTGGACACTAATTTATTAATCCTATAAATCCTAGGTCTATATTCACGCGAATTATTATATGTTACATTGCATTAATAAAGTTAGAACTAGTAAGTAGAATGTGAATCTGAATGTGGGACCTTCTACATCGTGGTTATTTTTAGAGTTTTTCTTTTTACTGACACAGCTACTTTGGATAACTCGCTTTGTGAGATTATTGATTTGTCTTTAATTTTGTATGACTATTCTTTGTCAACCCTAAAATTTCATATGGCACACATTTTCATCAAATCAGTTAGTCAAATAATTCTAATTGTTGATTTTAAAGATTGATGTTTTTTGATTTTTCCTCTTGTTTTTTTTTAAGTACATTACACCTCAATTTCTGGTAATAAAAATACATTTGACGTAACTTAGCAAAGGGGCATTGACAGCTTTAGGTTAACAATGGCAAGGTGGGGAACGGGCAAATCCTATTCAATATTTTTGTTAATCAATATTAATTAGCTTCTACAATGTATCGATTTTCTCATTGGAGTCCTTTTGTGATATTTTATGGAATTTATTTATGGATTTTATTTTAGTTCCATTTAATTGTGGAACAAATGAAAAATATTTTTTCAAAACAATTCAATATAATTTTATAAATTCAAAATATTAGTATTAATGTAGCATTATTGATTTGGGAATTTCTAATAATAAAGAATATAAACCGATAATTGTAAGTATTTACAATCGAGTTAATATAATGATCTACTTTCTGGTAATTCCTACTAAGAAAAAAAAATAACAATCTGAAGTGTTCATTATTCTTTTTTTCGAAGAGGTTATCAAAATTTTTAGACTTAAAATTTTGGAAAAATAAATTAATATTCGGCAATGATTTTTATTGTATGAATTAAAAAATTTTGAAAATAAATTTTTTTCTCAATTAAAATTTCTATAATTTTTTAAAAGTATAACAGTTACAATTATAAAAATAAAATGATTATCATTTACTTCTGCGATTAGGCCAAAATTAATTTATTCATTGGACTCTTTCCCACTACTCTTTTTCTAAAAAAATACTTACTACAAAAACTTCAGCCTGTATTCTTACCATAGCCTACCCATATAATTTTTATTTTAAATTAACCTCAACAATTTGCAAAACTTTTTTAAAAGGTGTTGGGTTTGATAAATATGTTATCGACAAATTCCACAACTATTAAGTAACAATTAAACAATTATATTATTTTTATATTTAATTTATAATTTGAGACTAAACTATCTATGTCTACGTAACATACTACGAAGCACAAATCCAATGCTATATTATGATTTGTATTACTGAGTATTGAATATTTTTAATAGTTTATACTATTTAATATGCTAACTTAATTCATATAATGTAAAGAATTTTATAATTTATTATAATAAGATAACCCTATAAAACTCCTTATCTAAAACGTTAACATATGGTTATATTTTCTATATCCTTGGACTATATTTATACTACCTTTTAAAGAGATTAATTTTATAATTGATAAATAATTAAAAAAAAACGTCTTATTCAACAACAATTAACCAAATGCTAACTCAGTCGAGACGTTATTTTCTTCTATATAAAGTAACACGATAATCTAATTGGAAAAAAAAGTATCTACAAGTAATAAAACAGTGTATTACTCTCATCTAATTATTCTATGGAATATACTAGTACAAAAAAAAAATACATTTAATATCAAGTATATTAATTTTAAAAATCTACAAAATTGATCAAATTAATCTAAAAGAACTAACTAAATTAAGTTAATCACCCTTAAAAGTTTTTATTAACTTAACCTAAATAAATATAAATAAATGAATTAGATTTATAAAGATTTATATTGGAAAGCAAAAATAGATTTATAAAGTTGAATTACACACTCTTTAATTCAAACAAAATTTTTACAAGGGATCACAATTAAAAAGAAAGATTGAGATTTACCAGCTTAGATTTGGATGATGTACACGAGAATATATATATTGCAATTAATCTTAATAAATCCAAAAATTATTTACACACTTACGCAAATAAGGAGAGAAAAAAAAATAAGAATAGTAACTACTACATAAGAGATCGCGGTAGGTATTTTTAGCACTAAAAAGTGTAATATTTTTTAAAAGACTATATATAAGTACGCACCATAGTTTATTTATAAAGTACTATGACATAAAAAAATGGGACAACTTTACACAATTAAAACAATTAATTAACTTGAGCCTTGTAGGGTGCATAAGTATCAACTAACGGATCAGATTATTCATACACAATGAAGCATTTGCCTTTTTAATCATAGTGATCTTAATATTGGTTTTGCTTTCTTATCTATCCTTCATTTCTTGTTAAAATTTTTATGTTTTTATTAAGTTAAAAATTGTGGGGTTATTAATTTTATTAAGGAAATTAAAGGGACAAACCTGAAAATATATATCATATTTTATAAAAAGAAAAGCAATTTACATATCATTTTCGATAACATAAATTTAAATTAAAAAATTCTTTAGTCCTTTGATGAGAATTTAATCAAAATTTTAATTGAAGAATAGAGTTTAACATTCTTTTAATAATTTTAAATACTTAAAATAAATGAATTATAGTTAAAATGCATTAATCTCCAATTAACACTATTAAAGATCAAATTTTCATGAATTTGGCATGAATATGGACTTCTTAAACTTCTTGAGAAACAGCTTTCCATTTCAGAGCTCAATAAAATGGCATTCTAAACCAAGAAACTAATGAAAAACCAGTAAAGTTATTTTGCAATTAAAAAGTTATTGTGTTGTTATCTCAAACGGGCTTGTTTATATGAAATTATTTAGTCTAACTACTTAGAGAATAGTTTTCCATAATAAATTGATTACATTTTATATTTAGAAAATGTTTCATTAGTTGGAAAAACAATAAAAGTTAATAGGTAAATATTATTGCTCAAAATTATCGGTCTTTTTCGGTGTATGTATTGAAATTCAGAATTTGAACCAGAATAAACTACAATATAAAAATAATAATTTAAAGTAAAAATATAAAAAGGAAAAAACGGTTTAAAAAAGAGAGATGAAGCCGAAATTTTACCAATATTAACTAAAATATCTATGAATTTTTTGCTTGGAGTCACCCAAAATTAATGGGAAGTATATTATAAATTATTAATTTTTTTTATCGTGAGTTTTCTTTTAAGAAAAAATTTGTTTTTGTAATTGGTTATATGGAAGCGAATTAATATAATAATAACATAAATTAATTATTATGGATATGTTACGCGAAAAAATTAGTTTTGTTTTGGTAACTATTAGTTTGTTTTACCAAACGTTTAGTTGTTAAGGCTGTTAACTGTTTACTAACCTTTTATTTAAAACGCTAAAAATCAAACGTAAATATAGCTTAATTTTTTCACAAATGCTAATTTTAAACTAGCTAGTTTAAACCGATATGTTATCGAACACATATAAAAAAAAAAAAGTAGCATTTAATATTTTGAAAAAGCTACTTAAAAATTGTTTGCCCTGCCCGACCCGCAGCCTCTATAGGGAGAAGAAAGTAAATATTGTTTAGTAATTTATAAGTCAGATATAAAAAACTTATACAAGAAAAGTACATATTATTTTTGAATTCAGTTTCCTTTCCAAAATATGAAATTTCATTGTTAATCAATGAAAGCAAATTCTATTTTAATTACATCTTTAACATATTTTCACACTTTTTAATTAAAGAATTAACAAAAAAGATTAATTATTTTAATTACAACTAAGCTATTTTTTAAAATATTGAAATTATTTTATGATTTTTCTTACTCTTTATATAATTATTTAACACAGTTAAAATAAAACTATCAGATGAAATGCTATGAGATTGGTTTTTTATGGTTTTTGCTTGTATCAGAAATGATACAATGAGAATGGTGTTATGGTTTTGCTTTGTAATTTGGGTAGTTGTTCAGTTATTAATGGCAGATGCCTTTGGGGCCTTTTTCTGGGTTTGCAGCGGGCTTGGGATAAAGGGGTGCAGGTGACTTGCTTGTGGGAGCTTGGAATAATTCTCAAGCGGTTTGGCAAGGTTAATCAGGCTATTGCTTTTTTCCGGTTTATAATTGGTGTTGAAATCCAGACGGCAGCTTGCGAAGCTGGGGGTCCGGTCTTTTTCGCATAATATAGGGAGCAATTCTTGGACAGTTGTTGGCACCACTTTATGGCTCAACTAATGAATTACGTTAATGCGGAAATCACAGTTTTTGAGTCTCATCGCCCCCTGGCTTAGGAGGGTGGGTCATTGAATTCCAGAGTATGCGATATAAGATTTAAATTCTACATGGTGTTCAATTTACGATTCTTTTAGAGTCTATTTAAAATTTTTGTGGCTATTCAATCTAAACTCTTTTAAAATTCATCAAAAATCCGATGGTAATTCAATTATGACTTTTTGAAGGTCTTAAACTTTGATGGTATACTAAAAAATTGCTCGTTTTTAAAGATTTTTATATAAATTTTAGATTTTCCGTTGGATTTTTTAGAAGTGTTACATATGAATAAAAGTCATTCACAAATTCATCCTCAATCAAAAGATTTTCAAAATCTTTTTAAAAATCTAAACCCTAGCTCTTGATCCAATACACCCCTTAAATAGATGGAATAGCGGAAGAGGTTACCCCCGCAAATTTTAAACTACCTGCATTTCCATTTAATAATTTTATTATCTTGTATCCGTGTGTGAACCCCGTTTAAATATCTATTTAAGTTAACCCATATTCAATCCGTTTTAAAATATTTACCTACCTGTATTCGTCCAAAAACCCGTTGAAAGTATCTCTTAAACGGATAAGGGTAACCGGCGAATCTTAACTATCAAAATTTCGAACTTCTTTTGATACATTTTTTTACTAGATAATTGATAAGTACCCACTACCCCGCCCGAACCGTTTTAATATAGCGGTTAAAACGGGAGCGGGATGCCGCTGCCGACACTGCCATTGCAAGCCCTTTCCAACTGTCGATAGGGAATGGGAAGTCTTAACAGAAATATGATTTTGGAGAAGATTAAGTATTTTCCTTTTTTAGTCCCTTATTATTTTTTTCAGTTTTTCAATTGCTCTAAAACCTTTTAATTTGATTCAATTAAGTTCCTGAAATTTAATTTTTGATGGGATATATAGTTGTGAATTCTTCATCAAGTCAGTCAAATGTATAAAAAGTTCCCGCAAAGTTTCATAAACTCTAAACGTAGAATTTTTTGTGGAATCTGTGAAAATTTTTAGAAAATCTTTTTTATTTCCCATCAAACTCAATAATTCTTTTAAAATCTAAAGCACAAAATTATAATCCCATATACTCTTTCGTTAGTCTCATGCAGCGTGAATAATTGTGGGGTGGGGCAAAATAACCCTTGATATGTTCTGAACTTAAGTTATGTGTTCCTTTTCTTCTTTTTTTCCACAAGAAAAAAAAACAAAAAATAGCTATAATATATTCGCATGCGATTCAATTTCAAGGATAAAGACAAAAGAACGATTTCAATCAGATGGAGAGCAATCCCAAATTTGCATAAGCTATGCTAATTAGAAAGAAATGCTTTCGTCAGCTAGTCAAAATTGTCTTTTTCTTTTGCTGATTATGAAAGACGTTGAAAGCATTTTTCGCATAACGAATTGTAAATTGAATATGAATAGATTGAAATGATGTATATCTAAATAGGGTTATTTTGAACCCTTAATATAATGTGAAAGAATACGTAATCAAGTTGTATTTTATTGGATTATGAATTTGGAATATACCCAATTTGAATCAGTATTTAAAAGTAGATTCGGACCTTAATGCCTTCTTGTTCAAATATGGATTTGGATTCTAGACTAGCTGTGGTTCTTACTGGAATTAATTGCTTAAACTTGAAAAAATATCAGAATTGTATTACTAAAGATGATTTTTTTTTAAAGCTCAAACTCCAGTTTGATTGGAAATAGTAACTACTATGGAATTTTTGAAAAATTCAAAAAAGTTTCCAAATAGGTGGATAACAACATATTTGCTTATATGAAATCTTGGCTTTTTTTTTTTTTTTTTTTTAAGTATTTCTTAATAGGTTCACTGTTAAACTTGTAAAATTAGGAATAATTATAACCATAATTTTTACCTATTATATGAATTTAGTTAACTAATATTTTATTAATTTTCTCCATATTATATTAATATTCACATAAGTTTATATCACTACCAATTAAGTCTCATAATGTCGAATTGTGTCCAGTGGGTACAATATTATTTCAGATTATCAAATGTTGTTAGTACATTTTCACTTTTTTTTTTTTTTTTCTTAAGAAATATTAGTTCATTAATATAATAATACCAAGTAATTACAAACACTCTTCATATGTTGGGTTTAAGGAGAAACAATTAATCTTTTCAAAATGAGAGAATTGACGATCGAAGCTTTCGGTGGATATTTATTAAGCTTCGAGCTTTGAAGCTTCTAAAAACTAAAGTCCCCTTACTTAGCATTATTTGCTATATATATAGGATATAGATTGTCATATCAGCCGTTCTTTCACGACATACAGGAATTAATGTCTAGGATCCAAGACAAATTCAGCTTAAAAGGGGATTAAGAAATAACGGTAAAAGCTTTGTAAGAGGTTAGAGACTTCTTTAATCAAATTCATTATATTTTGCTTTGACTTTAATGCAAAAGTCGGAGTTTTCGTATGAATTGTATTTATTTTTTCTTGTTTTTCAAGGTTTATTTAAGCTCAAAGAATTATTTTGCGATTTGTTTTCCTTGGATGTTCTATTGCTTAATGGCCTCACTTGTGGTTTTTTATTTGATGTAGTCATACTTTTATCTATTAAGTTTTGAGATTTGATATTTAACATTATTCTCATTTTATGCTTTAAACTATTTTAATAATGTATTTAGTTTAGGTCCAAGCTAAATTAATTTAACGAATTGTTTTTTAACTTATTACATTTCGATTTATTTCTTGATATATGAAAATTTTTAGCAGGTTATTTATTTTAAGGACACACGAGTGTTGCTAATTAGCATTAGTTTCAATTTTTTAAAATTAATTTATCCCAATTAGATATACTTCTTAATTAACCTCTTATTAATGAAAATAGATTTTTTATTGAAGACAATATTTTAAAGTAATTATCTTTTTCCTTTGGAAAAAAGAAAAAAGGATAAAAAATTAAATTTAAATCATAGGTGGTTTTAAAAACAAAAATTTATATTTTCAAATTTTATAAGGTTTTTTTTATATTTTAATTTTATATGGAACAAGATAAAAGTCAATGGAGCCGATACCACGTCCTAACGTATAGAGCAAAAATCCTATCTGCACTATTAAACTAAATCGATGAAACTGGATTCTATAGAAAGTTATTGACGAAATTACGACCTTATAAAAACAGGCTTCGACACGCGGAAACTCATTCGAATATGTTAAAACCTCTTTTAATAAAAAAGTGTGAATATAACATTAATACCAATTTATGGAGGTGGTTGTTCTCCGAGGGCCAGCTAAGACAGTATAAAATTCTGGTCTAAAAGCAACTTAATGGTATAACTTGACATTATCCTAAGCTAAAAATCATCAACATATTTTTTGAGTAAATATAATATTCTTTTTGTATGAATAATTTCACAATATAGTTTAGTAATTAAGGAATATATTATTATTGGATATAAATAAATTATTAATATTAGAAAAATAAAATAAATAATAAGGAAGTCAAAAACCGAAACAACGATAATGGCTGTCCTGTCCGTCCTCTATCCAGACTAACCCTACATAAATGATGCCAGTTATGTCTACCAGTCACCATTAGCTCGTTCTCTATTCCGATCTTCTTCATAAACCAATAGCTTTTTCACTATGGAAAGACCAATCCTCTCATTTCAAGTTCCTTTTCAAGTTTCCTTCTTTTTCTTCTCGTCTTATTTTCAAAGTAATCAGAAATTGGTACAAACATGATTCTAACCCTCCCGCCCCGGAACCACGGAATTACCTTTCTTTGGTAATATTGCCTCCAGCTCGGGCCGGAGATGTACCTCATCGCAGGTTAACAGCCTTGGCAAAACTTACGGACCCATTGTTAATGGGTAATTAAACTCGGTCAAGATTCCTTTACTTGTCGTGTCCTCGCCGGAAACCAGCTTAAAAGAAGTAATGAAAATACAAGATTTCCCGTTTTCCGCAGAACGAGCCGCTTTCTCGGTTGCAGCTAGAAAATAGTGCTTTATATAACTGAAAAACGAACAATCCGTTTCTTGGTTTTGTTACGGAAGATCAAAGTGGAGGCGAAATGAAAAATTTGCACGTTTGGAATTACTTAGCCGCAAAACGAGAAACGAGTACAGTCCTTTCGATCAGTGAGAGAAGAAGAAGTCGCAGATTTAGTCAAATTTCTTGGTTCGAAAGAGGGAAGTCCTGTTAATCTTACTCATACTTTATTCGCTTTAGCAAATTCTATGATTGCAAGAAATACGGTTGGTCATAAAAGCAAAAACCAAGAAGCATTGCTAAGACTTATTGATGATATAATTGAATCAATAGGAGGTGTTGGTATAGCTGATATATTTCCTTCCTTAAAATGGCTTCCTTCAGTCCAAAGGGAAAGGTCTTGAATTAGGAAATTGCATTATGAAACAGATGAGATCCTTGAAGATATTTTACAAGAGCATAGAGCTAACAGGCAGGCAGCGGCTTCCAGGAATGGCGATCAGAGGGGAGCTGATAATCTTCTTGATGTTCTTTTGGATCTTCAACAAAGCGGAAATCTTGATGTTCCTTTAACTGATGTCGCCATCAAAGCAGCAATCATTGTTAGTGTATATTAGTATTTTCTAGTTCCATTCTTTTTCTTTTTCTTTTTTTTTTTTTTTTTTTTTTTTTTGAAAAAAAGAAAAGGTTTTAAATAGGTTCCAATGTGTGAATTTCAAGCTCAACTGGATGATTTTAATAATTGCAGGATAAATGTTTGGGAAGCTGGATAGGACACATCCTCAAAAACCGGCAGAATGGGCAATGGCTTGAGTGAATGCCAGAAATAATGAAGAAAGCACAAGAAGAATTGCGGAATTTCTTTGGTGAAAATGGAAAGGTTGACGAAGCAAAACTTCAAGAATTAAAATGGTTAAATTTAATTAATAAAGAAACATTGAGATTACATCCTGCAGCAGCTGTAGTTCCAAGGGTTTGTAGGGAAAGGACTAAGGTGAGTGGATATGACGTTTATCCTGGCACTCGGGTTTTCATTAACGCATGGGCAATCGGAAGAGATCCTAAAGTTTGGAGTGAAGCTGAGAAATTCAAACCGGAGAGATTTATTGATAGTGCAATTGATTATAGGGGTACCAATTTTGAACTAATTCCATTTGGAGCAGGAAAAAGAATATGCCCTGGAATGACTCTAGGTATGGCTAATCTGGAGATTTTCCTGGCAAACTTGCTATATCATTTTGACTGGAAATTTCCTAAAGGAGTAACTGCAGAAAATCTTGACATGAACGAAGCTTTTGGAGCAGCTGTCAAAAGAAAAGTAGACCTTGAATTGGTTCCCATTCCATACCGTCCTTAATTTTCAACTTCTTATATTCTATCTGCAAAGTAAAGTTCACCTACTGATATATTGCATGCAGATAACTATAAGATAGGGGTGGGTTTTTAGAAGATAGGTTATAGTTTTCTTGGCTTTAGTTTTTACTTTCAAATGTACCAAAAAACGCTGTTGTGGTGTGTAATAAATTGAATAATGTCAATCAAATAATGAAATAATGGAAAGAAAATTGGGTTTTTGATAAAAATAAAAATAATGAAATAATGGAAAGAAAATTGGGATTTTGATAAAAATAATGCTCTTCAAAAAAAATATTTCCCAATCTAATGTTATTTCAAAACTATTTAACAATTTAATGTTTGTTTTAGCATGGAGAGAGATTGTTGCACAAAAGTAACTCGTATTGACAACCAATCAATAAAAAGTAATTATATAAATAAACAATAATTTTTATTTTGTATTAAGACTACCGATCCAATTGATGGTCTTAATACAAAATAAAAATTTTAAATTTTTAAAATTGTCTTTTCACTAAAACACACTATTCATTTGGTAGTTTTAGTGCAAATATGAGATATGACAACTAGTGAGTAAAAAGTAAATAGAAAAACAGTGTGTTGTTAAGAGTCCACCAAGTTAACTAGTGATTTCAATAAAAAAAAATATTTGTTTACTCAAAATATTTTTTCACCAAAATACACATATGAATTAGTGGTTTTGGTTCACAATTATTTCAAGTTAAGTAATAACAACATAAATTTCCTTACACAATTAAAAATTATCAAAAGTAATACAGTGTTTCGAGTATTTATATTATGTTAAACATGTCTTAATAACTAATACATAGAAAATTAATTATATTAATATCTACTCACTTGTCCTCCTGTATCACACGTTGGAGGCCTCATATTACGATGTGGGTTTCGACGTACTGCATCTTCTATGTACTACAGATCTACTATAAAAAAAACATAATATTATTATTATGATCTACTATTATAATCCATATATAAATCTACTTTTTCGTGATATATAATAAATATTATTATTATGATCTACAATTATGATATAATAAATATTATTATTATGATCTACAATTATGATCGATATATGGAAATCAATAAAAAATTATTGCAAGTAAAAATTATATAAATATCATAAACATTCACAATATATACTACAAATCTATTATAAATACATACATACTAGAAATATACTAAAAATATTACACTATAAATATTTACTGCATCTAGAAAAAAAATGTAGAAATATATTAAAATCATAAACTAGAAATATGCACTAAAAATATTTCACTACAAATATTTACTGCACCTAGACAAAAAAAAATATAGAAATATACTAGAAATATTACTCTTGGTAATTTTTAACTGTTTAAAGAAACTTATGTTGATAATTATTTAACTTGAAATAATTGTGAACTAAAACCACCATAACACATGTGTGTTTTGATGAAAAAATATTTTGAGTAAATAAATATTTTTTTACCAGAAACCACTAGCTAACCTGGTGGACTTTAAAAATATTATTTCCCCATATACTTTTTACTGACCAGTGCTCGCTTCTCATAATTGCAATAAAATCATCAAACGAATTGTGTGTTTTAGTAAAAAGGCAAATTAACAACTTAAAATTTTCATTTTGTATTGAAACCACCAATTAGATTGGTGGTCTCAATGCAAAATAAAAATTGTTGCTTATTCATATAATTATTTTTTATTGACTGTTTGTCAGTATGAGTTATTTTTTTATTGCACTAAAACCACCATTTAAAGTTGGTGATTTTATTGCAATATTCTCTCTCCATATGAGGAAAAACATTAGACTGAGAAATAATTTTTTGAAAAGCATTATTTTTGTCAAAAGCCGAAGAAAATTTATGTCAATGACATTAAAAAAATAATTTATTTAAAATGAAAAGAAATTTCCAATTCAACAAAATATGTAGTAATATCCTAACTTTGAGCCACATCAGCAAGGACAGCACTCTAGTATTGTGCCAAATCAGCATCTATGCTTGAAAAGTCATATATTATATATCTTTCTTCTAAAAGGAAAACGATATGAAAGAAAATTGTCAAATAATGACTAATGACATTAAGATAAATTAATAAAAAAATAAACTTAAATGGATTAAGTGTTTAAGATACATTTAAATTTAATAGACAATCGCTATAAGATCGGATTTGATTCATGAAAAGCAACAAGGGGCAGCCACGAGCCCCAAAACTGGAATATCATGTTCTTTCTTGATTCAAAATTCGTATGCTTTAATGCTTGTACTGCCATGGGTCTCATTTTCATGAATTGAGATTCCTAGACGGTATAGTGAAAAAGCAAGGCATAGCCTTCAATTTTATCCCAAATTTTTCGAATAGTTGTCATTTCACTCTAAATAAATCTTTGTATCTGAATACCTCGAATTTATCAATTTAATTGTAATTATATCCTAATTTCCATTTAATGTTTAATTGCACCCTAAAAGTGAATTACAACACCTTATCAACTAGTTACAATTACACTCTAATTTAAATTAATATCCAACTCATTATTTTTGCATTTTAATAATTTAAATTAATATCCAACTCATTATTTTTGCATTTTAAAATTGGTTCAATTTTAAAATCAAATATTCAATCTTGATTTTATTTATTTATCATATGAATACTTGAGTTTGATTTTATTATTGATAGTATAAATAATGGGTTATGGAGTTCATTCTTTTACATTATTTTAATTAAAATTCCAACCTTAGTTTACTTTTAGGGTGCAATTGCAACAAATTGACAAGTTCATGGTGTTATAATTCACTTTTAGGATGTAAATGCACCCTAAAACAAATTAGAGTGTAATTGCACTAAGGTGATAAGTTCAAGGTGCCCAAACTACAAAGGTTGATCTAGAGTGAAATTATAACTATTCGAAAAGTTCGGGATGAAATTGAAGGTTTTGGCTATTCATATTGGCATATATCTATCAAGTATCCGAACTCTATTATCAGGGACCCCTAATCTGGCTCAAAGCTTAATCACAATTAAGGCTCTTCATCCCTCCCTATAGGTGCATTTAATTGGGATCGAACACGAGAAATTTTTTCATAAGTCTACGTTATTAAACTGAGTCATAATCCGTAGGTACTTTCTCATATTTTAGTATAAAGGGATAATGCGTTGTATTTAGCCGCTTAAAGTCTCAACCAGAAATTAGGCGGAATAAAACTTGAAAGAGACCATGAAAATGTTGAAATTACGACTATAAATTATTAAAAATATAACAATTACATGCTAATTAGTTATAAATTTATCAACGGATGGGTGAAATGAAGCACCAAAAACATATAAATTAATCAAAATTAACCAAATATCATATATTCAAATCATCAGTTAATCAAGAATTATAACTGATTATATTTTTCTAACAATATATATAATAACTGATTATATTTTCTAACATTATAATATATTATATATATATATATAGTTTTTATCCTAATAGCTGATTGTTTTTGAATTTTTTTTTTTTAAAGTCAAATACATTGTAATTACTTGAAAATGAAAAATAATTTAAAAAATAATATCTAAAATATAAACATTTTTGGAATTCCAAAGTAAGAGTGGCAAATTTCTTATCTTTCATGTTTTAAATTTCCTTGTTAACTACTGACAGTGAATAAGACATTGACCCAATAAATCAAAACGACAGCAATGAATTGTTGAAGTTTTTAACTCTCACTACCCAATTTTGAGCTGTAAAGTGTAAAACCGTAACCGAACGCCAAGGGGACAAACTAGCATGTAACAACCACTTGAATGTGTTTCATTTAAATAGTTTTCCTTTTCTGTTGTTGATTTTAAATAGCTTTGATTTTTCTTTTTTATTTTTATTTTTCATACCATAACAACCCGCATTATAAAAAAAAAAAAAAAAAAAAAACAGAATTGAAACACTTAGATTCCGATCTTTCACTCAATTTTTTTCATTAAAATTAAATTCTTGAGCATTGGTATGTAGATTGCAATTGGAATCAAACTATAATGTAGATGAATCAAAATCCAACTCGAAATGTTGGTACAAAATTTTTAATTGAATCAATGATGTGAATGTTAAAATTTGATTTTGAACAGATATGGAACTGACTGTTAACATAAGGTTTCGGTTCAGCTCAAATTGAAAATTTTCTATTTTTATTTTCAAAACTATGATCACGTAGTCTATTCTATACACCTCTAACATATTCTTTACTGCATGAAACACTTAAAATTTTTTTAAAAGAAAAATACACTTTACATAAAAGTTAAAAATCTAAAAAAGTAAAATAGTAAAAAAAAAGTAAAATTTTTAGTCTAAAATTATATTATTTAATACAAATAGGAGTTTAATGTTTTTTTCTTTTAATTTTTTTATTTTGTTCAAAATTATATTATTTGAAGATTTTTAAAATTTTCTAACAATTTATTTATTTAATAATATTTAGACAAAATAAAATGACTATATGTTTGATTATTTTGTAAAATTAATTAAGTTTATTTCTTATATGAATATCAGCTTTCTAAAAGTTATTTAAAATAAAATTTATCAATATTTTTTAAAATTCACATTAATTTGTTTGAAAGAAAGATGTAATCTTAAAACTGTTTGAAAGAAAGATGTAATCTTAAAACTAATTTTTTTTTTTGAAAAAAAAAAATATGTATCAAAAACCATAATCAGAATCATCGGTTCATCATAATTGCACTAGAATTGAAACAAATCAAAACTGACAATTTAAAGGCTGATCTAGGTTTAACATTTTAAAATTTTTGAACCATCAATTCAGTGAATAAAATCGGCAGTTCAATGAACCGGCAATACCTACCTGAGTGTATAGAACTGAAACGAATCAAAACTGACAGTTCAAAGGTTGATTCAGGTTTAACATTTTAAAAATTTGAACCCTTGATTCTGTGAATCAAAACTGGCAGTTAAATGAACCGCCCATATTTACCTAGTGTATAGCTACCATCTCTAATTTCTTTGTGTACATGTAAAAAAATACTCTTTAAAATGTAGCTTCGTATTGAACATAAGATATTTTAAGTTGTAACTTTTTTTTTTTTTTTTTTAAAATTTTACACGTTGTAACTCTTTCCTTTTCTTTTCTTTGAACAACAGCCTTCTTCCATCCATCACTCAAACCCCTATGATAATCACTCTTAACTTTCTCCTATTTTTTTTTTTTTGAAAAGTTTTATTATCATCAAATATGATAATAATTTAACTTTTTTATAATACCTTCCTAGGATTCTATTTTCCTAGAAAATTCTGTTATGAATAGACAAACTTAGTTGTTTTCTTTTTCCTTTTTGGGTAACTATAATAGACTTTTGATGGTTGCTCCCTCTCAAAGAAAGTGATAGCACATATGGAGAAATTACCATTCAAAGAAGGCATAGGCTAATAAATAGCCAATCAAAATTTTAAACATAACAGGTTTGAAAATTAATGAAATTAAGAATATGTACCATATGATTGTTTGAATTCTTTTTTTTCCCTTTTTTTTTTTTAGTGGTATACTTAATTTATGGTAGTCAAAAATATATATACGGTACAGTAAGTTAATATAACTTGTAATACTTCAATCAACATCAAAGTATAAACTTGAAATACCGTTAAGACAAGTTTGATAATGTGAATGCAGGGAAAACTAGGTGGGTGGCAGGCAGCGAATGCTGCAAATCCAAGAAATTTAAAGAAATTTTCTATACAAAATTAATTATGTTAAGCCTTTAAAATGTAAAAAAGTACATTTTACCCTAAAAATTTTGAAAATTTTCGTTTTGCACTCACAAATTTTATTTTCTAGTTCTCTGCCTATATGAATGCAATAAGTTTTTGTATGTTTTTTGTGATTAATTTCTTCTTAGGACATAGCTATGTTGATATCGACATTTACCTAAGAATCAAAGACAACATCATTGAAAGACAAAGGGAATGTCCCGCAATATATATTAATTGTTTTACGAATCGTTAATTGTTGTACTAGCTATAGCTATTAGTTGTTCTACTAACTAATAACTATTTATATCACTACAACAAATTCGCTAATTTGCGACCGACAAATTGGTCGCAAAATAGAAGAAATCGGTCGCTAAATTCAATCAGCTACCAATTTGCGACCGATTAATACCGGTCGCAAAAGTGCTCGTCGCAAAAACTTTTATGACTGAATTACTAAGCGGTTGCAAAGTAGCGACCGAAAAATCGGTAGCAAAATTATAAATATCGGTTACTAATTTTCGTTGTGTATTCCTTCTAAAATCCTATCGCAAATTGTGTTGGTTGCAATTAAGAATTGAGGTCGCAAATTTTGAAAGCGATTGGTCAGTGATTTGTCGCAATTTTAAATTTAACGGTTATAATTTTGATTGCAGTTCGGTCGCAAATCCGTCGCAAAATATAATTACAGAAAAAAGAATTTAATAATATTAAAAACCATAATTTTTTCCACCTGTCAATAACAGCTTATATATATATAATATCACAATCAGAAGCATCATCATCAAGATCACAACACAATAATGCTTTATCTATATATATTATAATTATCACAATCAGAAGCAATCATCATCAAGATTGCACAACATCATAATAACAAGTAAAAATGTACATTTAATTTAAATGTACATACAAATATGAAAAAAATAACAAAAAGCTGAAAAGGTCCAAAATCAAATATACGAGTTGTCATCTGCACAATCCAGTGTCCGTCAGCGCCGGGAGGAGTATCTGCTGGCATGTGTCGTTAGTCGTACAGAGCCATGGAGTGATCCAACGCAACGTCTGCAGTATCAGATCAGAGAACAGAGGCTTAATGCAGAGCTGTAGAAAACATCTCGTATCCTGTAGCAGTGCGGAGCATCAGAGAAGCAAGTACAATCAAAACAGGCTGACGAACATCCGCATGACATCCACTAAGCTCTGCAAGCTGTCCTTCCCTGCTCAATCAACATGAAGCCTTTTAATGACACAGTAATCTCCTCAGCACTTGTGTCGGGCTACCATTCTGTCCGACCGGCGCGCAGAACCGCTTACGATGTTGACGTGTATTAAAACTGTATGCTTAAACTCCGATCCATATACCTCCTCTCTTTTCGCCCCCTACACCTCCAGATAAAGAGAAACTCATCAATTCTGCTCATCTTCAATTCAGCCTAGAGAAGACAACAACCAACACCTCATCGAGTTGTACTGTATTCTCACTAAAAAATAATAAAATAATTACATCAATTCAGTTGCTAAGCTTTTTATTATTATTGGAATCTTTACACATAAGAGTTATTGGACTAAATGCTATAAGTATTAATATCTTTCGTTTTTATTTATTATTGACGCCCAACGTTAACGTCTGTCGGCAAACCTTTTTCATCGTGCCCTTTGTGTGCAGATGAGTAAAGTTAACACCTCCATCCCATCGGTGTAGGCTCACGACCATATTTTTTAGGCTGTAATGGATTTTTGTGCATGATATATTAATATGGTGTCATTTCATTAAACATCAGTTTTATAACTGTGACTAGTTGACTCACTAATAATCGAGATGTCTCAATAGCAGATCTTGATCCACCTGTGTGTCGAGAAGGTCCTACTCCATCACGGCCAATCTCACTGTTTTGTGCAAATATCTCATGCTTTCTCATATGGTGTGACAACGATAGACCGTGATGAATATTGTAATCGTGAATGGCCAAACAGCTGAAACCCATCAGTATAAAGCCTCAATCTCACATTTCTCATATCAGCAGCACACAGGGGATGATTATTATCAAAGTGTTTCTAGGCTTCAGAGTCTGACGAATGAGTCATTATACCTTTCTCGCATTCATGCAAAGCATGCCATCTCATGTGTTCGGTTGTCGCCTTAGATGTATATAACCTTTGCAGGCGAGGAACAAGAGGGAAATAATACATCTTCTTAAAAGCCTTTTGTCTTTGTACTCTACCAGTCCCTTGACCCAGCCGTTGATATCTTGAAAGATTACAAAATTTGCATTCTCTTAATTCAGAGTCAACACCCCAGTATATCATACAATTATTTTGACAACAATTTTTGACAACAATCAATCTTTTCCACGGGTAGTCCTAATCCCCGAACTAATTTTTTTGTCCGGTAAAAATTATCCACCATCGAATGGCCTTCAAGCAACATTTCTTTTGATAGCTGCACAAAATCATCATAACACCTTTTTGAAAAATTGTGCTCCGCTTTCATGTGAAGTAATCGTGCCACTACAGATAGAACTGAATGATTCTTGCATCCAGGCCACAGTTCACAGTTACCTGCACTTAGCATATCAAACAATTGTTGTGCTGTATAGTTTGGCGATTCCTCCATATTATCCCTATTATCCCAGTGAAATTCTGCTCTACCCGCATCGATTACCATATCATTGGATTGATTACCATAATGAAATTGATAAAGCTGACCTTCTGGACTTACAGAAATAGAGTGGCCTGACCCACGGGAAAGCTGCGAGGTCTGTTCACCTATGATTAGCTGCCATTCTAAATCACTTGTATTCTTTATGGAACCCATTGTGTTTTGCCAGTAGATCAAGTTTAACTGTATCGATATTCTAGAAGACTCTTTTTGACACCTATCTTTCGTATTACATGGATCCACTCTCAACATCTATTCATCCATTTTACAAACTGGGTATAACAACTGCAAACATATTATAAAACGATTCTCAATCTCTTTGCATAAGAATTCTCTGTTCTAATTATTCCCATTAACCTCATACCTCTAGTACATCTATTCGTTAATTAGTCCACATTTTTTTATCCTTTATGTTTATTTATTAAGGGCAAAATTTTTATGTAATTGCTATTTATCCTAAAGCATCTATTTTATATACATCATGCCTAAATAGTATTTATTTATCTACTTTATTATATGATTTATCTTATTAATAAGGGTAACTAACATATATGTAAAACTCACTAATGAATTTATTTATATTATATTTATATATATATTATATATATATATATATATATTATTATATATTAATTACTATAATAATACAAGTAAGTGATACGATCACTGCCATATAGTAAGTGTACGATTCCTCATATTCAGTTTTAAAAAAAAATTCGGCAGCATTTCGACATAATATAATCAAATCTCAAGTCAAAACACACTAATATAAACACTTCTATATCATACCAACATTCTCTAAAGGCAAAATGGCCACAACTAGGCCTCCAACTCAAATGCATCATTCATTTCATAACAAAAAAATAAATAAAAAAAAACAAAGAAAACAAAAAAACAAAGAATAAAACAACAATAACAATAACAATAATAACAAATAAAACGCATTATTTCATAATTACAATAATAACAAAGAAAATAAAAAAACAAAAACAACATTTCGTTAATAACAAAAAAAAACAAAGAAAAACAAAAATTGCAAAAAAAACGAAATTCATTTCATTATTTTAACTACAATAATAATAATAATAACTAAAAAAAATAAATAAATAAAGACAATAATAACTACGATAATAACAAGATTTCATTAATTTTTTGTCATTCAACTACAATAACAACAAAAAAAAAATGAATTCCACAAAAAAAAAACAAAAACAAAAACAAAAAAAAAAAAAAAGTGACAGTCGTACCTGAACCAGCACGACTGCGAACGAAGAGGAGAAGGGCTTCTTCTTCAACCGCGCTGCAAAAACCAGATGAAGGAGGCAGCTGGCGGTTGGAAACGGCGCTGCATAACTGCTGGAAACGGGAGGAGAAGGAGAAGAAAGGAGGCTGCCTGATAGTGTTATTTTATAGTATTTCAATATAATTTTTATTAGATTTTTACCATTTTTTATTTATTTAAATTAGTTTTTATTTAAATTTTGTTAATGTTTTTATTCAACAAAGCTTCTTGAATCATAATTCACTTGGTTTAAGGAATTTGTAGGATTTTGGCATAGAAAATAGCAAAATTAAAGCAAGAAACTCAGGCTCTGGCAACGCCACTAGCTGTGCAAACATCAGCACGCCCGTGCCTAACGAGCCAAGGAAAAAAAAGCGCGAGAGTCAACCTAAGCAGCGCCTGCCCATGCAAGAAGCACGCCCGTGCCCCGTGCCACAAAGGAAACATCAACCCAAGGGCGTGCTTGCTGAAGCACGCCTGTGCTGCAAATACCCTAGACTTCCAGAGCCTAGCACGCCCTGACCGTGCTATTGAGCACGTTTGTGCCATAAGACCCTATTCATGCGTGCTTCTGAGCACGGCCCGTGCTAATCCCTCCACAAAGCAAGCACTGGCACGCCCAGACCATGCTTCCAAGCATGCCCGTGCTAAACACCAAAGGTTGAATTGAGTCAAAATTGCCAACCATTCCTTACCAATTTCATGAGCCCACCTTGGAAACCTTCTTCACATGCAAATCAAGTTCTAAATCTATGCACATGGAAAAGTCATGATTGAGAGAAAATTAAGGCCTAATGAGAACTTTAATACCTAACAATGTAGACTTTATTCTCAAAGCAATGTGGATTTCTCTCCCAAGAAGACTATATAAAGAGAGGAAGGGTTCTTTGCAAATTCCCCCATCCCATTCCATCCTCATCTCATCCCAGATCTCACATATCTCTCATTCTCTTACTCTTGTACATAGTTTTATTTCTTCAAGAGTTCAAGTATTCAAGAGTTGTGCAAAGGTTCAAGGAAGCCATCTGGAGCCAATCGTTAACTAGTTCTTATTTCTAAACTCTTAACTCTAATCTTGGTTTAATTTCTTTCATTATTCTGATTGATTATGGATTTTATCAAGTATATTGAGTTTATTTAAGTATTATGTCTAACCTATACTCTCATATTAGGGATTTGATGTAGCTTTAGTTTCTTTTCCAATTTATAATATTAGATTTGTTTTTTCTTTGTTTCAGTTATGCATTTATTGCATGAACTTAAAACTTCCAAGCAGAGTTCTCCCCTTGATTGGATTTATTTCATTAATCAATATCGAAGAAGGATTTTTGGAATGAATAAAGTTATGCATCACATGAGATAATAAACTTGATTGTGGAAAGCTATAAAATGATTGATTCATTGGGGAAGTTTTTCATAGAATTAACAACTTTATTAACAACTTTAATTTATGAATTCATAAACAAACTACAAAACTTAATGATTTAATTCATGTTTGATTGTGCTATTGGAAGATAGATAATTAGACGGAATTAAAATAGCTAACAATACATCGGGAGAGCTTGTTAGTGATCTTAGAGTTGCTTCCCTTACTTGAACAATTAAAATTGATTAATGAACTAATACAATAAATTGGATAGAATTAAGTGAAATTAAAATCTCTAGTCGTTTTTAATCCTTGATTTCTTTAATTAATAATTGCTTGCTTGACTTCTTCTTATTTTCATTTATTGAATTTAAATTCTCAAAATAATTTCCCTCAATTATCGTTTAAATAATAATAGGTTAATATAATTTTGGTACTTGGTATACAATCCTCGTAGGAACGATATTCTACTCATCATATATTATTTGTAGCGAATTCGTACACTTGCGAGAGCACTGTCAAGTTTTTGGCGCTGTTGCCGAGGATTGGCGTTACCAATATCAATACGAATCATCCTATTATTAATTTAGACATTTATTTTTGTTCATTTAATTTTTTGAAGACCATTTTGGGTTTTTATGCAAAGAAGATCAGGTAGAACTGAACCCCAGATCTTTGATCAAAAAATCGAAAAGACTTACCGTAGGAACAACGCTGCTAGAAGAGCACGTGAGAATAGACCAGAACAGCAAGCAAATATGGACGATGAAATTAACCCTCAAATTCAGAACAAACCTTTTGAGATCAATCCTCAAAATAGACCTCAACCTAATGTCCGCATCTTGCAAGATTACACAACACCTTCTCTCAATGGGGCAACCTCGAGTATCACTAGACCTAAGGTGGAAGCCAACAATTTTGAAATTAAACCCGCAATCATTCAAATGCTTTCCACTTCAATTCAATATGAAGGTCTACCTAGTGAAGATCCTAATTCCCATATCATAAATTTTCTGGAAATTTACGATACCTTCATACAAAATGGCATTTCTGAAGATGCCATAAAATTGAGACCCTTTCCTTTCACTCTTAGAGACAAAGTAAGATCCTGGTTACAATCATGTCCTGCTGGAAGTTTTACAATGGGAAGAATTAGCTTAAAAATTTTTAGCAAAATTCTTTCCATCTTCAAAAACTACAAAATTGCGGAATGAGATTATGACCTTTGTCCACCATGATCAAGAAAGTTTGTATGAAGCATCGATCAAGAAAGTTTTGTATGAAGCTTGGGAAAGATTCAAAATTTACTAAGAAAAATGCCCACACCACAGTTTTACCTAAAGGTTACAAAGTTCAAACTTTTTACAATGCATTGGTCTCCCTAATTATTAAGATTACTCTGGATGCAGCTGGCAGGAAGGATCTTTTGAAAGAAAAGAAAATGGACCGAAGCTTATGATTTGATAGAAGAAATGGCAAGCAATAGCCACTATCTAAAGCCAACCTCCGAGAGAAGGAAAAACTGCAGGAATTTATTTGAGATTGATGTCAATCACCCGGCTCAACGCTAAAAGGACAATATGGTAAGAAAGTTAGACTTATTGACTACTAACTCTGTGAATTCCATTGTACAAGCTTGTGACAGATGCAATGAACAACATGGGATTGGAGAATGCATGTTAGAATCTATAAATCCACAAACTATGGAGCAAGTAAATTATGTGATGAATTAAGGAAGGAGGAGTTACCCGTATAACTCTTATGATAACAGGTTGAGAAATCATCCTAATCTGTCATACGGAAATTCGAATAACGCTTTGAACGCACCACCAGGTTTCATACCTCCAGAGAAAAAGTCTCATGACGATCTCCTTACTGCCCTTTCTAAATCACACATGGATTTTATGAACGAAACCAAAGAGAACAATAAAATCTAATAAGCTACAATAAGGAACTTGGAGATTCAGCTGGGACAATTTGCAAACATGATGGCAGCCCGACCTCAAGGTACGTTACCTAGTAATACAGAGAAAAATCCTAAAAAACAGGTGTAAGCCATCACCTTGAGGAGTGGAAAACAGTTAGAAGGTATGCCCAGGATTGAGAAAGAGAAGGAAGAGCAAAGAAAGGTCCTCATCATTGACCTAGAAGAGAAGGAAGAAGTGAAACCTTATGTTCCACCTGTCCCATTTCCGTCCCATTTCCACAAAGGTTGAAAGAAAACGCCAAAGACGATAAGAGTTTCCTCAAATTTCTTGGCGTCTTCAAAAAGCTTCAAATTAACATACATTTTTCCGAAGCTCTTGCTCAAATGCCCAACTATGCAAAATTCTTGAAAGAAATCCTAAGCAAGAAAAGAAAGATCGATGATCAAGGAATGGTGATGTTGACAAAGGAGTGCAGTGCAATCATTCAGAACAAATTACCTCCTAAATTAAAGGACCCAGGAAGTTTTTCTATCCCTTGTAATATTGTAATATTGGCAATCTTAATTTTGAAAAAGCTTTAGCAGATTTAGGATCTAGCATTAATCTTATGTCTTATGAAGTTTTTAAGATGCTAGGGATGGGAGAGCTAAAGCCAACCAGGATGTCTCTACATTTAGTGGATCGATCAATCAAATATCCTAAAGGGATTGTAGAAGACGTACTTGTCAAGGTAGGGAAATTTATTTTTCCTATTGACTTTGTGATTCTTGACATTGAGGAAGGTAGGGAAGGATCCTTAAACCTTGGAAGACCCTTTCTTGCAACTGCAAGAGCATTGATTGATGTGCACGAAGGAAAATTAACTTTGAGGGTAGGACAAGAGGAGGTTGTCTTTAATGTTTTGAAGTCATGTAAACTTCCTATGGACTATGATGACTGTTTTAGGATTGATGTTATTGATGAATGTGTAAGGGACAAACTGCATGTTAAAGATGATAATAACATTAATCTAAGCATTATAGATGAAAAAGCAAGTGAGAACTGAAACAGCTTCCATCTCATTTGAAACATGCATTCTTAGGTGAGAATAGTTCTTTTCATGTTATTATTTCTTCTCACTTAACACTTGATCAAGAGGAAAGGCTGCGCTTGATCAAGAGGAAAGGTTGTTGCAAGTTCTGCGAAAACATAGAAAAGCTTTAGGATGGTCAATTTTAGACTTGCAGGGGATAAGTCCAAGTGTATGCATGCATAAAATTTTGATGGAGGAAGATTACAAACCTTCAATTGTGCATCAAAGAAGATTGAACCCCAACATGAAGGAAGTGGTCAAAGCAAAGATCATAAAACTCTTGGATGCAGGCATCATTTATCTAATTTCAGATAATAGTTGGGTAAGTCCTATCCAAGTGGTCCCAAAGAAAGGAGGTACGACAGTCATTTCTAACAAAAATAATGAGTTAATTCCAACTAGAACTATCATAGGTTAGCGTGTGTGCATTGATTACAGGAAATTGAACAAAGCAACACGCAAGGATCATTTCCCCCTACCTTTTATTGATCAAATGCTTGCAAGACTTGCAGGTCATCCTTACTATTATTTTCTAGATGGCTATTCAGGGTATTTCCAGGTACCTATTGCATCGGAGGATCAAGAGAAAACCACTCACTTGTCTTACGGTACTTTCGCGTACAGGAGAATGCCTTTTGGGTTGTGCAATGCTCCTGCAACTTTTCAGAGGTGTATGACGTCCATATTTTCTAACATGGTTGAAAAATTCATTGAAATATTTATAGATGATTTTTCTGTATTTGGTTCTTCTTTTGAATCGTGTCTCTATAACCTCTCTTTAGTGATGCAGTGATGCGAGGACACTAACCTTGTTCTAAATTGGGAAAAATGCCATTTCATGGTTAGTGAAGGAATTGTTAGGCGACAAAATCTCACAGAAGGGGATTGAACTGGATAAGGCCAAAGTGGAGGTGATTGATAAGCTACCCACTCCAAACTCAGTAAGGGGAGTAAGAAGCTTTCTTGGCCACGCAGGATTTTACAGAAGATTTATCAAAGATTTCTCGAAAATCACTAAACCTCTTTGTAATTTGTTAGTCAAAGATGTTCCTTTCAATTTTGACGAAGATTATTTAATTGCCTTTAACAAATTAAAGAATGAATTAACTTCAGCGCCCATCATTTCTACACCAGATTGGAGTCACCCTTGGAGTCACCCCTTTGAGCTTATGTGTGACGCAAGTGATCATGCTGTAGGAGCTGTTCTTGGGCAGAGAAAAGAAAAGAAATTGCATGTCATTTATTATGCCAATCGTACATTGAATGATGCGCAATTAAACTATGCCACCACTGAAAAAGAAGTCCTAGCTATTGTTTTTGTTTTTGATAAATTTAGAGCTTATTTAATTGAGCTAAAACAATAGTGTACACTGATCACTATGCTATTAAGTTTCTAATAGAAAAGAAAGATGCAAAGCCGAGATTAATTCGTTGGGTTCTTCTCTTACAGGAATTTGATTTAGAAATTTGTGATAAAAAGGGAACTGAAAATCTTGTAGCGGATCGTTTATCTAGGGGGAAGAAGAACAAGCAGAACTGCAAATCAATGAAGATTTCTCCCACGAACATCTTCTTCTTCTATCTAAGGCACAAGCTCCTTGGCATGCTGATATAGTCAACTACCTTTCTTGCAAAATCATTCCTCCCAATCTTTCCTATCAATAAAAGAAAAAAATTTTTCATGATCTTAAATACTATTCATGATCTTAAATACTATTATTGGGAGGAACCATTTTTGTTCAAGTATTGTAGTGATCAGCTCTTTCGACGATGCATACCGGAAGAAGAAATGGAAAGTGTTCTTTGATTTTGTGATTCAATAGAGTGTGGAGGACACTTTGGAGCAAGCAAGACAGCAGCGCGTGTTTTGGAAAGCAGTTTATACTGGCCTAACTTGTTTAAGGATGCCTTTAATTTTGTTCATCTCTGTGACTGTTGTCAAAGGTTAGGCAACATTTCAAAGCGACATGAAATGTCACTAAACAACATCCTTGAAGTGTAAATATTTGATGTTTAGGGCTTGGATTTTATGGGACCTTTTCCATCATCATATTCCAATCAATACATTTTAGTGGCAGTTGACTATGTTTCAAAATGGCAGAAGTTGTTGCCCTTCCCAATAATTATGCCAAAAGTGTGATGAGCTTCATAAAGAAATATATTTTCACATGACATGGAACTCCAAGAGTTATAATCACAGATGGAGGTAAGCACTTCTGTAACAAGTACTTAGATTCTCTTCTTTCCAGATATGGTGTTACTCATCGTGTAGGTACCCCATATCACGAGGGCTTCTGTAACAAGAGTTACTTAGATTAGCTCTTCTTTCCCAGATATGGTTAGATTACTCCAATGGATCATCGATGCGTGTAAGCGTAACCATGATCAACCCATCACCCCCTCAAAACGAGTGGAGCAAGTGGGAAAGTCACTAAAATAGGGAAAATCAAGAAGATATTGGAGACAAACGCGGTTTAAGCCCAGATGCTAAAGAAGGAAAATGGTCCAACAGAAAATCCATGAGGTGGGCTGTGGGCCATACCTGAACCGCTGAAAACATCACACCAATTGGTATGTCTGCCAATATTCGAAATGGTGATGTACTGGGTAAAGCTTGTCACTCGTCCTGTCGAGTTGGAACAAGGCATTTTGGGGCGATCCAATTTTCTTACTTGATGCTAAGGAAGTTGAGATAAAAAGAGGGCTGCATTTTCAATTTAAACATGATGGATGAAATGAAGACAACTCCCCATGCTTATGAAAATGCCAAAATCTATAAAGATTCGACCAACAGATGGCAATGATAAGCATATTATCGCGGTATAATATCCTTAACAGGCTACAGATATTAACGAGTAGGCCAGCAGGTATTACTCTACAACTCTAGAACTCCATTTTTTCCAGGGAAACGCTTCAATTAAACATGATGGATGAAATGAGACTCCATGCTTATGAAAATGCCAAAATCTATAAAGATCGCACCAAGCAATGGCATGATAAGCATATTATCCTACAGAATCTAAGAGTAGGCCAGCAGGTATTACTCTACAACTCTAGACTCCATCTTTTTCCAGGGAAACTGCCCTCGAGGTGGTCTAGCCCATTCACGATTAACGAAATTTTCCCGCATGGAGCAGTTGAGATAATGGATGGTGACCAAAGTTTCAAGGTTAACGCTCAATGTTTAAAGGTTTACCAAAATGGAAACTTTGATCCCGTTAAAACCGCTATAAGTCTTGAATAGCCTAGATCAGGTTCAGTACGTCGAGCTTAACAACGTTAAATAAAAGCGCTAATGGGAGACATCCCTTTCTATTTAACCCTTTATTTAAATTGTTTTTGTTATAATTTTCCAAAATTTTCTTTATGTTTATTCTTCTACTTTCAGCTTAATTTTTTTCAGGCAGAAGAAGAAGTCCAGAAGGTAGCACGCCCTAGATGTGCTCATTAGCACGCTCGTGCTTCAAAGAGGTAGAAATCACTCTTAAAGGTCTGAGGCTCGCACGCCCTGACCGTGCCAGGAAGATAGAATTTTGCTTACAAGTCAGAGTCTAGCATGCCTAGACCGTGTGAGATAGCACGCCTGTGCTAAGGCAAGGTAAGATTTTTGCAGTTAGCACGACCTAGCCATGTCCTATAGCACGCCTGTGTAGATGAGAGTACTCTGGAAAGTCAGAGGCGTGCACGCCCAAGCCTTGCCAAGCCGCACGCCCGTGCCTGCCACAGCCTCAAAGAGACAGAGCCGCACATGCCCTGATCGTGCCGATAAGCACGGTCGTGCCATGTTCAGACTTGCGCATTAAAACGTGCCTCTATTTAAAGAGCACGACCTAATTCATCTTATTCCCACTTCGCACGCCCTAGCCGCCCCCACCATCTCTTCAGTTTCCCTCTTTTTCTCTCAACCCAAACACAACACATATCAAATTTTTTCACCTCTCTCCTTCACCATGCCTCCACGATACAAGTGCAATAGACCCGCCTCTTCGATAGCCGCTAGACAATGCCTAACGGCTCGGTCTTCCACTGCTTCTCCTCCACCTGTTCCACCTCGTACAGGTCCAGCTCCTCCTCCATTCGAGATTGCCTCACCGAAGCAACAAGAAAGGTATACAAAACTCTCTCTTCGCCTTATTTTGCCCAATAGGTTTATTGATGAATCTGCACTAGCACAAATGGGGCTTAGGGATGCTATTCTAGAACCCCTTATGCGTATTATGTGGGAGCAATTTCTTGGCATGAAGGATCTTGTTTACGCACCTCTAACTTTAGAGTTTTTGAGTTCATATTCTTCTGTTATTTGATTATTGCCTGTTAATTTCGCTAGCAAAATTAGATTCAGGCTGTTTGGAAGAACTTTTGATCTTTCTGTAAACGATGTTAGTCATATATTTGGGTTTCCCACTGAAAATGCTAATAATCAAATATCTATGGATTTTAATGATCACAGTACATGGAATGATCTTACTGGAGAAAATAAATATAATCCTAGGCTTTCAAAAGCATCAAAATTGAGAAACCCTGCCCTGAGATATATTCACAAATTCCTAGCCAACACCATTTTTGGGAGAAGTGAGAGTGATGGGGTGTTGAGCCGAAATGAACTATATTTTTTATGGGCAATTAATCGAGGAATTTTGTTGAATGTTGGTTATTAGCTATGCCAACGATGGGCTAGAGTGGCGAGAGCAGATAAAGGGGCTATTATGATGGGGTGCTTTGTGACCCAAATTGCTACATATTTGAGAGTTTGGAATCCCGCTAGGCCAGTTATGATAGTGTGGGAGGAGGAAAGGGCACCAGGTTAGGCTTAGACGTTATGATTCATATGAAGCTAGTGGAAAAAGTAGGAGATTCATACCGTTTGGTGGGTGCTCGAGAATATAGCTCTGATGATGAGGAGGCTGAGGATGCCGCTGACACTAACATGGAGGAGGGTAATCCGCCTCCTTTCCCTGCTTTTGGTACTTCTTTTGGTGCAGGTACTTCTAGAGCTGGGCCTTCTTTTGAGGGAGAATCAAACATGTCCAATGATGAGGTGCTTGAACGGATGATGTCCCGGATGGACATGTTTGATACTCTGCTTAACGGAATGGAGTCGATGATTGCTGACCACTTTCAATCGATAGAAATCATGCATGGTAGCCTCGAATCCCAATATCAGGGCATTGCTGATCAACTCCAAACTGTCCTTCAGTTGTTGCGACCACATCCACCTCCACCACCTGAATCTTGATGGATTTCGATTTGTTTTTGGGTTGCTTTCTATTTTTTATTTTTGTTGGATATTATATCTTGGATTTTGATTTAATTGTTGCTTTTTAGTTCGACTTTGGCTCTTATATATTATATATTCCTGTTATTAGTGATTTTCTAACTTTATAGCTTTGCTAAACTCCAACACCCGACTTTATTGTATTGTTCAATACAATGATGGTACTAATTTCTCCACCTTCTTACTCTTTTGTTACATTATTAATAATATGATAAGTTTGCAGATTTGAATAAGGCTCATTAAGGACAATGTGCTAAACTAAGTTGCGGAAAGAAGTTTTAGCTAAAACTTTAAATTTCTTTTGTTATTTAAATTTCCTTTGTTATTTTATTTTGTTTCATTAGTAAAATAAGGTTGGAATAATTGTGATCAAATATAAAACTTATCTTTGATTCATTAACCTTTGATTAAATTAATTCTTCTTCGAAGTTAATTATTTTTTAGCTTCAATTTAAGTTTTTAATTTAACATACTTCTTTGGTTTAACCATTTGTTTCTAAGATTATAAACATTAACTGTGTGAAGGTTTTATGATAAATAGATATGTTTTTCATAAAAACTTATTTAACCTTGGCATTCCTAGAACAAAATTAGAATTTTCTTCAAGACAAAAAACTTTTTAATACTAACATTTAGAAAGAGATGATTTAGGCATTCTTTGTTAAAACTAATCTTTGATTCATTAACACTTTGTTACACTATCACACATTCTTCTTCGAGTTTAATTATTTTTTAGTATCAATCTTCTCAAAAGATTTTAAAAGGTTATATATTATATAAACATACTTTGGTTTTAACAAGTTTGTTTCTAAGATTATAAAGCAGATTAACTGTGATGAAGGTTTTAATGATAAGATAGATATGTTCTTTCATAAAAACTTATTTAAGCCTTGGGCATTTCTAGAATACAAAATTAGAATTTTCTTCAAGACAAAAAAAATCTTTTAACAAAATTAGAATTTTCTTCAAGACAAAAAACTTTTTAATACTAACATTTAGAAAGAGATGATTTAGGCATTCTTTGTTAAAACTTCATACTTAGCCTAGACCATTTAAGAAAGTATGACCTTTGAAACCAAATTGAAACCTATATCCAATAATTTATTGTTCACCCTTATTTAAACCTAGCCATTAAACCAAAACTAATTCTCTACCCTAAATGCAATAATGTGTAATTGAAGGATTTGATTTTTATTAAAACATAGCAACAAATGGAGAAAATTCCATTAATACTAGCAAAAGAGGAAAACAGAAAAAGAGAAACACCCTGCAAGTAAAGAAATCAATCAAAATTCAAGTTTAGGGAACTTTAGCAAGGAAGAAATTATCAAAAGGTGCTATGAAGAGACCTGGCCAAAAATACCTCTAATTTCAAGCTAGTAAGGAACTTCAATTTAATCTCCCTTTACAAATAAAAATTGTTTTTAATATAAATGAAAATCCTGATATTAAGCATTCTTTGTATCTTTTGTCTTTATCTAAAATTGTTTTTAATATAAATGAAAATCCTGATATTAAGCATTCTTTGTATCTTTTGTCTACCATATTATCCTTTTCTTCTTTAGCTAAGATTATATACCTAAAACCCCATTACAACCTAAACAAAGACCTTTTGATCATTTGAATTGTACGCATTTCAATTGTGGAGAAGGGATGACCAATTTTGCCTATGGGAGTGTTGAACTTGTATCTTATTTAAAGGTTAAATGATTTCAATAAATTCATGTTCTAATTGTCATAAGATTAAATAATTGTTGATGATAAAAATCTTGTTAACTCAAGTTTAATTAAAGGAATGTGTTCTATTAAAAATTGAATTTTGGCTAGAAAATGATTAGCATAGGAAACACATGATTTATTCTTATGTTAATGACTTTGGATACTTATTGAAATTGTGAATGATTATTCTGAATGATTATTCCATACATGAACTTAAGCTAATATTGTAAGTTTTGTTTATGCTTTGGGGACAAGCAATGGTGTTTAGAGTTTGGAGAAATTTTGATAGTTGTTATTATTTTATAGTATTTTTCAAATATAATTTTTTATTAAGATTTTTTATCATTTTTTTTATTTTATTTAAATTAAGTTTTTATTTTATTTATTTAAATTAGTTTTTATTTAATTTTGTTATGTTTTTATTCAAAAGCTTTCTTAAATCATAATTCACTTGATCTTAAGGAAATTTGTAGGATTTTGGCACAGAAAAGAGCAAAATAAAGCAAGAAACTCAGGCTCTAGCACGCCCCAGCCGTGCACATCAGCATGCACGTGCTAGAGCCAAGGAAAAATAAGCGGAAAGTCAGACTCTGGCACGCTCTGCCCGTGCAAGACAGCACACCCGTGCCACAAAGGAAACATCAACCCAAGTGAATAGAAAAGATTGGGAAATATATTGATAAACATCAACCCAAGGAGTAATAAATGAAGTTTTTCCAATATTATCCTTGTTTAGATTAGTTATGTTGACGCGTGTTTTTTATGCCTCGCCTGATCCAATGATGATACGAGGATGAATGGGTCAATATCTAGAAGTCTTTTAATCCAAGAATTTAAACAAATTAATCCAAGAATTTGTAATTAAACAAAAATATATATATTATGATAATGAATAAATAAGTAAAAATAATAAAAAAATAATTAAAAAATCGCATTATATAAAGACATAAGGAAAGAAAAAGGATAAGAGCGGTGCTACAGGTGCTCCAGCTTTGCGTGCCTAGTCAGAGACCCAGTAGCAGCCCCGTGAATTCGACAAAAAATGATCAGACACTTGCTACAAGTGCTTATATTGATGTAGCATACAGACTGCTACAGTACAGTGCTTACAGAAAGAGGCTGGCTACAACGATAGTATATAGAGATTTACATAGCAGGTTGCTGTACTCGGTACTGCGGTATGTACATGCTATGACAGGCTTTGTATACAAGCTGGCTACAGTGTCCCAACGCCCATAATTAACACAACAGGAAGTGTGAGTAGGCCTCTCTCGAACGCTCTCAACTCTCTGCAGTCATGCGCCCTCTAATCTCTCTCAAACTATAACTATCTCAATTGTACTACACTGCTACAGTGTCCCAACCCCTATAATAACACACTCTCTCAACCCTCTCAACTCTCTCTCGCCCTCTATCTCTCTCAACACTATACTACTAAAAAATTATAATCTATAATTTTTACTATATTTCATAATATTCAAATTTCTATCCTAAAAAATTCTTATGAATTAATTTTGAAGAGAAATTGCTATTAGATATTGATCTTAGGTGAATTAAAATATAAAAAGAGAGAAAATAACAAAAAAAAATAAATATAAAAAATCATTCAAATCCTTGGAAACAAAGCTTCTGGCAGATCCGATCCATTTATAATCCCCAATCTGAGGATCAGGTAATTTCCTCGACATTTTTGTATCTTTTACATATTTTTATGTATTTTTGTGATTTTAATAATTTAAGTTTTTTTAAATTATATTCTGTTCATGTTTGGCTATTTTATATGTCCTTAAATTATATTTGAACAAGAAAGTATGTAAAAAAAATCATTCGAAAATAAATTCTGGACCAAAAAAATATATATGCAGTGTTATTAATTTTTCCAAAAAAATCCACTATTCACACACTATTCACCCGATTTTCCAGAAATAAAAAATATAAAAATAATAAATTTTGCACGAAAATAAAGTTTAATTTCTAAAAATAATATTTTGCAACGAAAAATAAGTTAATAAATTTTGCACGAAAATAAAGTTTAATTTCTTCAATAAATCAACTATGAACAGATTATAATTTAATTGAGCTTAAAATATTAAAAATGTGATTATACATATTTATTTGTGTGAATTTTATTATTTTTGGTTGAATGCAAAGATGAAATTAAAATAAAAAAAATTAAAATATGAGTTAAATATTGAGTAATAATTATGAATGGTTTTATTTTTATTAGTTTACGGATTTAATTTTTCATTCGATTTATATGTATATATTTCTGGATCCGGTTCAATTATGTGTTTATTTGTTTTATGTGTTTATTTATTTGAACTTTACATTTTGTTTTAAAGAGTAAAAAAGAAAAAAAAATTAAATTAAATCTGTAGATTTCATTAATAATGTTGCATATTCGGAAAAATAAAAATAATTATAAATGCTTAGGATTAAGTTTGTAAATTTATTTATGTTTAAGATTAATTTGCATGTTTATTTAATATTATTTGTTATATTTAGGTGTAAGGTGTTAATAATTAGGTGTGATTTTGTTTTTGTATTTTTGTATTTAATTTTTGAATCAGCGATTTATAATAATTTTTTTTGGGATCTGGCTTGTTACCGGACCATCAGCCTTGAACGCCATAGAGGCAAGAGCGGTTTCTTTTTTATTATTTGATTATTAATTTTTGATTCGGTTGTCGCCCCGCCTTGAACGCAGTAATAAAAATAAGGCAAAGAAGCGGGGTCTTTTTAAAAATTTATTTGTTTTAAAAAAAAAATTAAATTGCTTTAAATTTGAAATAAATTGTTATATGTAATATAGAATTTGATTTGGGACGATTTATAATTATGTGTGGCGCCAATTCTTCGCAATAGGAACTAATCTCGGTCGATTTATTTGGGTTGGGTTTAATTTAAATAAATAAATTTGGGCTTTTTCTTAAAGTAAAAATAAATTAGAATCAATTAGGGTTAATAATAGAGCAGAAGCAAAGGTTTTTCTCGGGCGTCGGCCTTCCCAACGGGCCCGGCGTACGCAATTCCTTAACTCCCAGAATCGGGCATTGTTGGGCGTCCTGACGCAGTCCTTTTAAATAATAATTTGGGCCTTAGACAAAAAAATTGGGTTTAAAAAGAAAGTCTTTTTTATAAAAATGGTCACCTTGCCCTAAATAAATGGGTGGCGACTCAAATTGTTTTATAAGACCAGATTTATGAATCCGGCAACCGATCAGTCAAAACAATAAACATTTCAAATCAAAAATTCAAAAAAGAAAATTGATGTTTTCGGGATCCTCGGGGGGATTTTTTTTTTCAGACGGGAAAACAGTATAATGGCGACTTTTCACTGGGATCAACCACATAAATCCCCGATTATTTAATTATTAGATGGTTGTAGAATTAGGATTAACTCTAAAACCTATGTTTTCTAAAAAATAAAATAAAAAAATAAAAATTGGTTGAAAGCCAGTTGAAAAATTATTTAGATCGTCCGTATATGTTTAAATTGCTTTTCCATTTTCTTTCTAGGAATTTTTTGAACATTCATTACCTCATTTCTCTGCTCTCATTCTCACGGCAATCAATTCTACACCCCAATATGTCTAACCGTTTCGGTAATGGTGTTTAGTTTTGACCGAGTGGATCTAGCCTTAAACCTAAAATAACGATATTAGGGTTCGAGAATTAATTTACTACGCAAGCCCTAGATAGGTAACCATTAAGAGCACTCTGTTGTGTATACAAGGAAGTGAAGGGTGAAGCCCAACTAAAAGCCGAATCCTGTTGGTGCGATGAGCGCTATAATACAGACTATTGTTAGCCCAATAAGACTGGAAAGCCCTAATGCAATATAGGTTATAGATACTAGAGTTAGTTTAACTAAACCTCTAAAAAGGTGTACCACGATTCTGGCTTATTGCTGTTGTTCGGATGGTCGGGCATTCATTTCTGAGAAGTTTATAATCGTCAATATAATAAGGTTTGTCCGGGAGTTTAGATCCAAATCCGCTATGGAAACAGATTGAATAGATCGGAGATTATATATACGGGGGATTGCGTTTGGGTGTGGGTAAAGGAGAATAAAGAATAGAGGCAGGCATAGCATTTTCCAAAAGCTCCGTTTCTCCCAGATATATAGATATAATCTATAGACAACTGTACATATTTGTGATATTTCATGGGTGAGTAAATGGAGTCTTAAAGAGGCATACATGAACATATCTTTTCAGCAATGGCAATATTAATTAAGAGCTACAAAACTGTTATCGAGTATGGGACATTTGATCTCGAATTTCATAGGAGTGACCTTAATTCGTGTATAGATTAATCGCAATTAAGTTTACGTGAATTGGAGGAATACCCAAAGAAGGGCACGTTTAATAGGCAAAGGAGTGTGGAGAATTTGTCTTTGCAATTTCAAAACATATTGTTTGGCATTATATCCGGCAAATGAAAAGCAATACGAACGCAGATTTGCAAAAAAAAAAAAAAAAATTCCTGCCTTGGGACAGCATGTTGTTCTCACAAGGCAAATCTAAGCGAAACAAAATAAAAAAAAATAATTAAAGAATACCCGCTTGAAATTGCTTTCAATTCCAAGGAAAAAAGATTGTGACGATCATGAAGAGAGTCTGAGGAGGCGGTCCTCGAGAGCCGAGGGTTTTGTGAAATTACAAAAGGGAACAGGTCGGAGAAGTCGACAGATAATGCCGTTGGATAATGTATTTAAATAACAAAATAAAATTAATTGCTATGTTAGATTTCATGACAGAAGTTATTAAAGGTCACATGACCTGTCAAAAAAGCGGAGTGTTATTTGTACCATATGGATAGATTATTAGTAGCGACAGATGGATCAGATATGGTGAGCTTGTAGTCTTGCCTGATTTGCATTGATCATCACTATAAGAACACCTTAATATGATATCTTATAATGTACGGACATACAAGATGCAAGACAAGAGAAAGCGCCGAAGGAAAGAACAATCCGATAGTTCAACATACTGCTCAAGTAAGAGGAAGAAGAACGAGTCCGCGCTGGAGAAAGCAATTGGCGGCAGCAAAGAATTGGATGCGTGGATAGAGCGATCACAGAGGAGATAGTGTGTGAACAGTGTTTTTGAATGGGACATCATGCGACTACTATGCGTAACAAACTACAGCACATGATACTGCAACTAGGCAACAAGCGCCAAGCACGTATGGAATTGGAAGTGGATGAAAATTATTTATCCGAAAAATAAAAAATAAATAATAAAATAATAATAAAATAATAAATAAAAAAATCTTTTTTACCTCTGTCACCATTCCACTTCAGGTTTCCGGAGGTAAGCCTAGGGATTTTTTGGTTTCTTTGTTTTTTCCATTTCTTTTTTAATTTCTTTGTGTGTTTTAAAAAATTGCATTGTGCATTTTGTATTTTATGCATGTTGTATCCTCGGAGCGAAGACAATGAGGACATGTGTGTCCTTCAGTGGTGGAGGAAAGAACATACAATTTTCATTTCCTTTTATAAAAAAACAAATGTGTATAAAAAAAAAAAAAAAAAAAAAAAAAAAAAACAAAAATAAAAAGAGGGTGTCAATTTCTTTGCTCAATGTTTTAGTTTTTACATGTTGATTGGTTTATATTTTGCTTGTTGAAATAGAAGTCTTGAATAATATACCATGATTGAGAGATTTAAATGCTTTTATGAGCTTAGGTATTAAAGTATGACATATAAAATTTTTCTTTGCAAATATCTAATTAATCTTCTAGACATTATTTTTCACTTTAGAGAAGCATGGATCCTAACTTAAAATGAAGAATAGGAAGGAAAGGGAAACTAAAGCCATAATACTTGTATGTTTCGAGTCAATAAAGGATGAGGGTATTTAAAAAACAAAGCGATAGAGGGAATAATGGAAATCCGAATAATGGAAATCCGTTCTAAAACAAAGTGGTACGGAGCATAAAATGCAACCACTTACCATTTACATTCCCCCATATATCTTTACAAAAAAAAACCTTGCGATAAGAAATACCTTGAGAGTGTGGTATGGAGCATAAAATGCAACCACTTTGTGAAAAAAAAAAAGTAGGTTACCTAAAAATACCTTGAGATAAGAAACAATGCATGTGTGCTAAAACTGTCCTAAGTACTTCCTATTTTGCATTCTAAGGAAGAAGGATTGCTTTTGAATGACTAGATTTTGTATAGCTATATTAACAATTCTAATTGTCATATTCATTTATACTACTTGGTTCATAAAACACTTCAATCTCTTATCTTTGGTAGATTACTTAAGAAGTCTAAATCAACCAGCAAAAATAAACATGATCAACATGAGTTCTAAAGAAAGATGAATGTTTTGCTTAGAGACAAGCAAAGAACTAAGTGTGGAGGAATTATGTTTTGCTAGCATAATGTTGGTATGTCAATAATATAACACAACATCATATTCATAGTTCATAACTTCATAAATCATAATGTTTATTTGATTTCACATCATTTGCGTGCTTGCATGTTGTTTTAATACATAATTTAATGTTGTATTTTGGTATTAAGATGATTGGAGGCATATAAGTGAAGCAAAGGAATACAATTGCATTGAAAAAGAAGTCCAAAGGTGCATGAAAACACAAGTCGCGAGCGCGCCTTGCAAGGTCGCGAGCGCGTAAAGTACCAGATGAGAGACAGTGAGTTATCGGGCACAAGTCGCGAGCGCATCCATTTAATTGTGCTTGTCATTTTTTGATTATGTCGCGAAGGGCAGGAGGGCCCATAGTGCTATCCAGAACAAATAGTTTCGGGAGAAGAAACGATTTTGTTTTTGTTGTTCTTTGGTTTGTCTTTTATAATGCCAGAAAACAGGATTCAATCAGAGAGGACCAGCGGATTTATTGAACGACAAAAAAAAAAAAGAGAGATACATAATTGGAGTTCACAGGTCCCTAAGCCGAAATACAAAAAAAAAAGAGCAGCAGCAAGCAGTCCCCCACAGGGCCGGTTGGAATTCATCAAACATAATGGGACCTTGCCTCCAAAGAACTTGTTCCATGCGCTAAAGAAATGAACACAGTCAACATACTCGGGTTGAAGTGTTGCATCACCCTTGACCCATGTACCATGTGTTTCGGCTTACCCGCCAACGGTCAGCGCTAATGGTCAACAGACTTGGCGTCATGGGAAACTTTCGAAGTTATGGGCTCGAGGAACAATCGCTGAAGCGACACCATAACTTGCGATATGAGTCCAATCTCTGGGATAGGCCATGGAACGGTTCGAGTGTGAGTTCTTGGCATAACCAGCACATGGACGAGGTTCAATGCGGCCTCCCTCCCCAGCAAGTGGACCAGTCTAATCTCGCACCTAAGGACGAAGAATCCACCGAATCACGGGGTTTAATCGTTCAAAGTCAAACTCGTCCTCACAGGCACGGGCCGAGGGCGGGAACGAGGGCGAACGAAAATTAGCAGACGATATGTTGGAATGGAACGTGCCGGGACTCGGCGACGGAAGTCCAGCTTAGTTTTAATCTAAGCCCAAGCTGTCAGTAACGTCGGAGAGTGGGCATCCCGATGGTGCAACTGTTGAAGTTTGTAGTAACGATTGAAGGGGCAATTATCCTCGCGTGACCGCAGCAGCCCAATTTGGTCTCTCCCATGATCATGACATGAAGGACGGTGCGAGCCGGTACAACGGTACGGTCGAACAGATCTTCCAATTATCCCGGGTTTGCGCGATTTCTTCATGGCATAGCACCATTCCAACCAACATTAGAGGGAAACAACAAGCCCCAAACCCAAAGAAATGGTATCCGAATCCATGACAAAACGTCCTAATTACAGAAAGGGCTCTAAAGGGAAGAGGCATCGCTACGATTCGGATCTACGTTCACCGTCAGGAAGGTAAATCGGGCATGAGAGTCGCTCGTAGCCCTGTGGTCTGATACTATATCATGGGGAGCAAGCTGGAGTTATCATCTTGTACAAGGGTGTGGTGGACCCATTATGGGGCGCGAATCTCCTTCGTAGGGAGGTCGGACGGTCATTAGACAGAAACGTAGAAAT